>JAUCMX010000014.1:6140732-6400732 GCA_033459395.1 Hemibagrus guttatus | reverse complement strand
GAGAGAGAGAGAGAGAGAGAGAGAGAGAGAGAGAGAGGGAAAAGGAGAGGGAGGAAGAAAGGAACTGGGCTGCATTCACTGCTTCTTTCTCTGTCCAAGTGTGTGCCTCTAATCAAATTATCCAATTCAGGTAAGATTTCACAGCAATATCATTCTCATTTTATTGTGTTTGCACAGCCAATTCATTTGAAACGATTAGTAATTACTTAAAAGTCTTATAATAGCTTAAACACTCCTAGCTTTGTGTCATGCCACTTTTTCTTTCCACAAATGGCATCTATTTAAGCTAATTGAATGATTTTATTTACTTACTGCTAATAGGAGCCATGCCTCGTGGGGACTTCACGGTCCATTTTGCAAGCAGGGGACGTGGGACTTACATCAGAGCAGAGGAGTAACGTTTCTTTTATAAGATTTATATTAACAGAATTCTTTTAAGATGTAATTTTATCTTCATTAACAGGGGGTTAAGGCAGTGATGAGCTAAATCAAGTGTGTTAATGTAGATAATTGTATTATGAGTAACTAATCAAATCATATTTGTATCATATATACTAATCAAATATATCATAAATATATTTATACACTGTGGTTAACTGTGTTTCAGGGCTGCTGGTATTGCTTTCCTGGCGATTGTCCTCACTGCTCTGTTCATTCTGGGCTGCTGGTACTACCGCAAACGCAGCGGGTATAGAATGATTCAGGTGAAGTGCATTTTTACTGTACTACAATGAAACAAATACAAGACATATTTATTACTTATGATTACTACATATGAGTTTAAAGGTTGCTATGTGTATATATAATTAATTAAAATAAACACCACAGAGTTTGCGTTTATAGGAAAATAATCAACAGTGGTGTACAGACAGACAGACAGACAGACAGACAGACAGACAGATAGATAGACGGATGGACTGACCAGACAGACGGATGGACGGATGGACGGACGGACGGACGGACGGACTGACCAGACAGGCAGACAGACAGATAGACAGATAGATAGATAGATAGATAGATAGATAGATAGATAGATAGATAGATAGATAGATAGATAGATAGATAGATAGATAGATAGAGATTTTTAGACTTCATTGATCCCATGAGGGAAATTCTTGTGTTACAGCAGCTTATACAGTTACAAGACACAACACACGCAAAAATATAAAAGAGTGTGTGATCATCATGTTTTGTTCCTCTCATACCACAGCAATTTGCCAATTTTTGAAAAATGTATTAAACATCCTTCATGTTATACATTTTTTTGCTTATAGTAATGTTTCATGTCAATGAACATCCCTGACACAGGTTAGTTCCTGTTTCACTTATGTTTATAATGGCTGTAAACTATTTTCTCTCTCTTGAAGTTAATAATACACACACGCGCACACACACACACACACACACACACACACATTAACTGAAACTTATGACACATCTATTTAAATTTATACTAGATAACAATTGCAAAAACTTACTCTGAAAAGCCTGAACCTCTATAACAAGCTATAACGGCTTCACTTCATACTCACGTGACAGTAAGTGATAGTGACAAGGGAAACTGCTAGAACTTTACTTAATGCTAGAACTGCCTTAATATCAATATTGCCTTTATTGTTGTCTCTAATGGTTTATTAACAGTGTATAATAGTGTTTCCTGGATTTAGTTTAATTGTTATGTAATCTGTATTGGTCTAGGCTGTGAAGACATGCAAAACCAGCTGTTTTTCTTTGCAAAATGTTCATTTTTAACAAAACTCATTGTTAAAACTAAACAATGATCAGAAACCTAAAGTGTTGAAACCTATTTATTATTTATTTACCATAACCTAATATGAATTAATGTGATTTAAACTACTAGTATTAGTATAAAGGAGCTATAAATAGCATTTTAGTTATGTTTAGTTAGTTATCTTTTTATTACTCATATAACAAATATTAGTAAGACTTTGTCACTTAGCTATCATTTTTCTCAAAACAAGTACAGCAACTCCAGACTATTTCTGCATTTGCATATGTGTTACCTAAATCTAATGTTTATTTTCTCCCCAAATCTTAAAAAACTAGAAAAATAACAGATTTTAGAGCTCAGCTGACTGGAATTCTGAGGCTTGTGTTGGTCATGCTGAGGCTCACGTGATGTTAAACAGCCCTTTTATTTGTTCCCACAGAACTCCAGAGGCCCGAGTCTCTCCTGGAGGGAACTTGTGAGATCAGGACAGTACAGTGAACTAGGGGCTGAAGGCAATAATAAAATGGCCCTTAATGAATTCAGCAACGGTCAATCGGTGGTAAGAAGCCTGAAGTTTAAAAATCAGTGAACTTTTGTACACATATTGTCCACATTTATAATGCTCTAATGGTTTGGATCATAAATGTGCAAATGCAAAAAAAAAAAAAGGCTTTGAAAAAGGCAGTATATATATATGATATGATATTTACCATTTGAACTATAATATGCAGGGCAAGACAGGAGTTTAATTTGTGCATCCTTCCTATTTGACCGTATAGTGTCCATATAAATAAATTTTCTATGTCACTCTCAGTAACAGAAGGGTATGCAAACTTTTGCACTCAATTGAAGCATGTAATTTAGCTCTAAGCATAAGACTTTGTGTCTTAATGTGCATATTCCCAGTAAGGGCGAGTTGCTCATCATTACCAATAATACTTAGAGGGGCAGAGTCATGTTACTTACAGAAAGTCTACAGAGTTGTCTCAAGAGAAAAGCAGTTAGTAATGAAAGTTGGAACGTATAAAGGGAGTGGAAGAGTGATGATTTCGGGTGAGTGTACATTAAACCTAGTGATGAATATTACTGGGGGGAAAAAATTACTTGCTCAAGAGTCTTTATACTTCATTTTCATGTTTTGTTTTATAAGATTGTTTTCACTGATTCCTAAAAGTTTCAGCCTGGTTCTTTTCTTTGTTTATTTCTGCAGTTGCCTAATGCCCCACCAGCCTATGAGAAGATCACCACTGGACCATCACCACCACCTTACTCTCCCTAAAGAAGAATAATTCAGTCGGTCTTAATTGTTTTAACCGTCTGTGGGATTCTGTCATTTTTAAATGGCACACAGAATGGAAATAAGAAAAAAACGTTCTCTATTTCAACCAGTGCAATTAAGTTATTTGTGAGGCGCTCAGCATTTTTGGTTTTATGGAGCTGTCACAAACTATTGTTTTCTTGGCTTATGCTTAGTGGACATCTTTCAAAATCCTTAAACGTCCGCATTAAACAGAATTTCTCTGCTTTTCGATGTCTTCTGGACTGAAAGACAGAATGTTATTGAGTGATGGACAAACCTAACACAACATGCAGTGTATTTCTATTAATATATTTATAATATTATGCTCATTAGTAATATTCTAGTAGTATTAATAGTCTTAATAATAATAGTAAGGGTTCCTTGTTATAGAATTTATCATCTGTGACTGAATGTAATTTGTTCCTTTGCTCTGAAACTGCCAAATCTTCTCGACACTGTCGTACTGTCATTACCTTATATTCATTTCTCTGGAGATTATGAGTTTATGTTAAACACACACACACTTTCTTTATACGGTCATTTACATCCATGAGAAAGCTGGCGAAGGATAATTGCAAGATCCAGCAGGATTTCCAGATCGCCCAAGTGTTTAACTCAGACCTGCGGTATATATTTAAGCTATCCTGCAAAGATTACCTCAGACAATCCACCTAGGGTGCTATATAATAGTGGTGCTTCACATCAATCACACCACATGTGCTTTCTGTTACTTAAACTGCATTCTCCTAATACACACCCTGGCTTTAACTCGACTCCCGATTGTTGAATGTTGTTTTTCCACTCATATTTCACGCTGAGTAGTCTTCCAATGCGATTTGAAACAGCTGGTTTTAAACACATTAAAGCTATTAGAAAGACCATGCTTCTGCTTCAGCTCATTGCTGAAAAAACAATACCGATCCTTTGTGATAAAGAACAAAGCAATGGATTTATTTCCAATATCCGATGCAAGTGATCCAAAATATTCTGAAAATTCCATGGCAGGAAATTTGTTAAATAAATCTAATCATCCTACCTTTAATCATACTGTAACACTTTAATCTGCAATGTGCCTTTCTCTACATGTGCCAAAGAAAATATCAAGTTGGCTTGTACTAAAATCTATTAACAAATGGTTCACCATGGACATGAAGTGTAAGTGCACAGAACACATACGGTAGACATATGCTAACACAGCTTGTATAGCATTTCAATTAATAAAACTGAATCATTTAACAAATGTCGACTTTTAAAAAATGCTACAAAATATTCAAATCCTTCTAAAATTACCGTCTGAAGAGTAACCATTGAAACGGAACAGGAAAACACAAATATTTTACTATATACACAATACTGGCCATTCCAATTCAAAAACTCATGACAGCATTTCCACCATAGGTGTTGTAAGAGTCCAATATACAAAATAGTGCTTAGTCAATATCTTTACACAGTTTGATCTGAAAAAGACTTGTGGCAGGGGGTTTATGGGGTAATCAAATTCTCATTCTGAGTAATTAGATCATTCTGGATTATCTGATGTTACTCTCTCTGAATCTAATTTGTGCAAAACAGGTGCATCAGAGGTGGTTATGCTCACTATGGTTTTATCCGTCACAACGGGTAGATTTTGTAGGGATGGGCATCTAAGTACATTCAGAACAGCACCATCGGGACTTAACAAGAGTTTATTGGGAGGATGGATGGTTTGCCCATCTGAGACTTGTGTTGGAGTCTTGCTTGTAACCTGTGGTGGACGGCTGGTGACTGTCAGTCTAATATTTCCAGGTGGCACAGGCTGGTTGACTGGTTGGCAGGTTGCCATTAAAAGTGTGTTGATAGATGGAGATACTGTTGCAACACAAGTGGTTGGACTACTGATTGTACTGCCAATTGGTGGTACAGTTGCCACAGGAAGTGTCTGCATCCTTGATACTGTACTGCTCATTGGTGACACGGTGACCACTGGGGATGGCCAGGAAATCCCAGGTTTCACTGCTGTTACGACTTTTGGTGAGGGTTCTGTCTGTAAGCATCTCTGTGACTTGACAGAAGCTATAACTTTTTCTTTTGGGCAGCTGGTAACAATACATGAAGAAGAAGCAGAGTCCTTCACTTCAGGAAGTAAAAAGGAAGGAAGTCTTACAATATGGCTCAGGGTTTGCTGCCCAAATGATTGGGTAGTACTTAATTGAGACCCTTGTGCAAGAGCAGAAGAATGAATAGAAACTGATGGGGCCCTGACTGCACTTAAAAGATTATTAATAGAGACAGGCTGTTCAATCTTTGCTGTGATAGGTCTTGGTTGCCTGACAGATGTATCCTGTGACCTTATACCAGGTGTAACCATTCTCAGACCTTGAACAACTGGAGCAGCAGGAGGAGGATTCAGAGTACCTGCTACCCCTGGGGCGGGATATATAAGATTTGTCCCTGGTCGTCCTGTAGGACGCACAGTAGGAGTTGAGATAAAAAGAACATGGCTGCCGGGTGCAAGTCCTTGAGCAGGTACAACAAACCTTGTGTTGTTAATGAACAGTTGGGTTCCAGGAGCAAGTGGAGCAGTAGTATTAATTACAACCTTTTCCTGTACTGTTGTGGTACCAGGGATGGCATTTATAGGAGATCTCACAGGAGAAGCCATTGCTGATTGGGTTACAGTTACAGTAAAGGGGTTCTCTGATACATGTTTTGCTGTTGTGGTGCTCAGAGCAAGAGGCTGAGAGAGCCTTGTCATTGAGCTGATGACAGGAAGTTTGATTGTTGTGGAAGCCGTACTAAGGGATGTACTATCCAATGGTTTGTCCTGCATCACTCCCCTTGGTAAAGTAGTGCCTTTGTTAAATTGGTTTCCTAATACAGAACCTATATGTGGAACTGAGCTGTTAATGACTAGCTCTGATCTATTATTTAGGATGTTTGGTACCGAGATAGCAGTTGACATTGACTGTGACACGCTCTTTTGCTGTACTGCTGAAAGAAGTTCAGAGGAAGCCATATGCCCAATGTCATAAGTCGAAATTTTAACACTTTTGCCATCAACAGATCCAGTAACCTTAACAGGACCATTGATATTCAGTGCCGGACAGCTATTTGTAGCAGAATTGCTGTTCTGGACAAAAATTTGCCCACCAAGTACACTGGACACCATTATAGGTGCAACATTTGTGGTGGGTTCTGCTGTTTTTTTGCTTTTCACTGAAGTTCTGTCCACTATTCTAGCTGCTAAACCAGTAATGTTGATGCCCTCAACTTCAGTCGGAGTACCAGTAGATGTACTGCCAATGACTTGTCCAAGGTTGGGTCGAACTTTCATGACTTCAGCTGATGATGGAGTTGTGACAGTAACATTAGACTCTGATGTTTTAAACCCTTTAGCAACAGTAACCGTACAGCAAGCAGAGCCTGATGGACTCATAAACTTGACCCTTGATCCTAGAAAAGGAGAAGAAACAGAGGTAGTGGTGATACTTGAAACTGGTGTTGAGACGTTTGAGGTGGATGCAACTACAAAAACCTTTGGGAAGGTAGGTTGAGCTGGATCGGTGCTAGTATCTTGAGGTCTCTTTTGAGTATGTTGAATTAGATTTTCAGAAGGAGCAGTCTGGACAGCCCACCCAGATAAAGGGACACCAGCATTGGTTTGGGAGGTGGCTGGAACTAATGAGTTAGTGCCAATTAATATCTGGGCACCCTCTGCTGTATTGTCAGAAACAGACCCTACAGGAAAAGGTAAGTCATCGTTAAATGAACCACTTAATTTTTCCATCAGAGGGGATGGGTTTACTGGATTAGAACATTTTAAAGGCGACTGGAGTGCCGAGTTAAAAGAAATTCCCTTGTCATTTAGAGGGGAGACAACAGGCAATAACTTGGCAGTTGACATTGTTTGAGCAGTGGAAGTTGCTACAGCAGTTGCTTTGGACACCAGAAAAGCTTGAAATTTTGGGTGAAGAGTGAAAATAGGGCTGGATGATAAAACACTTCCACCACTGTTTTCTGAAGTCTGTACCTTCACCACTCCTGTGTTTCCTCCTCTGGTTGTGACTAGAATGGACTGTGAGTCTCTGATACACACTGTCTTTAACTCTTGATTAAGATCACATTTGTTGGGATCAGTAGTGGCTGAAGTAGATGTAGTGGATCGCTTTAAGGTTGAACTTGGTTCAGCAGTCTTTTTACTGGCAAGCGAAACTCCACAAGACACTGATTTTTGCAAGCTAGGTGAAACAGCAGATGAGGTCATTACAGTGCTAATATTTTTTAATGGAGACACTTGCTGGACCGGTATCTTGTTTTCTGGCACAGTGAACCCTGAAGTATTGGATAAAAGTGTAGCAGGCTTGGTTGTGGCAACAGCAGTAATACTAGATGGTTGCTGTGCTCCTTTTCCCTCAGTCTTTTGAATGAGTAAATTGGTGGGAAGGATAATAACCTGCTGCATTGCTTTCTCCCCTGTTTTCTGACGAATGACTGGCTGAACTGAAAACTTAACTGGTGTGCCATTATTACTAACCAAACTCAAGCCTTCTGGAGCCTTGTATACAACCTGCATGGGCCTATGGACAGATGATGGTGTGGATGTTTGCATGGAGATAGGTGTTGGTTGTGGTATAGGCTGACAGACTGCTGTGGGATTGGATGTGGTTAAAGCTGCAGAAACTGTCTTATTTGGACCTTGCAAAGTTTTATCCACCACAGGTAGCTGGGGATGACTTATTAGGGTTACTTTATTTCCAACACTTTTGGCCAGCAATGCCTGAATTGGATTACAGCGCCTCTGAAAACCACCCAGAGGTGCAGTTACTACTGACATTGTTTCAGTGGTTGAAGGATTTGCCCCTGCTATACTTTGGTCCCTGGATATAACCTTTGTTTGTGGTTCAGGGGTCACAGGATCATCAGCAGCCATCTTTCCTTTTTTGCTAAGACTGAAGTCTTCATCTAGGCCACCACTCTGACGGCGCTTTGAGCTTCGAGTCAAAGGTCCAGATTCACTTAAAGATGTGTTAACTTCTGGTCTGCTGATCAAGTGTGCTAATGAGTGATTTCCAAAGTGGTCTTCACAGTCTGCAAAAAAGAGAACAATAACCAACCGTTTATATGTTTGAACAAACATAATAACATTATACAAATATATTATACAGTGATTGGGTTAAGACTGAAAACAATAGCAGATAGCAAATGCATAAAATGGACTAGGAGGAAACTAAATACTTTTGAAAAGCAAATAAAGGGAGAATAACATTTGCCTTCCTGTGACATATCCAAAAGAAAGAAATTCTTGAAAAAAGAGGTTAATATTCATCACCTGTTGTTCCAGAGCCTCCCAAAAGCCTTTCGGTTTTGTCCTCATCCTTCAATTCTCTGCTAATCTCTGTGGATGACGAGCCTTCTTTGTATGCGTCTCCATCTACTTCAAGTGCCATCCATTCCTCTCGGACAAAGTTTTCATATTCAGGATGCTTTTTAAAGTCGTCATTTTCCTTTTTCAGTCGGGCCCTAATGAGAGAAATTGAAAGAAATTGCTACATAAACAATAAAATGAGACTTTTCAACAACTATCCACAAGTGTTACCAAGATAGCAATCATAGTGACACTTGCTGTTTAGTACTTGCTTACCTGTTTCTGTGAAATGCCTTGAGTAATTTGGGTTCCCATGGCAACAGCTCATTCAGCAGTCTTATAAGAGTAATGTGAAGCTCCTTCACTGCTTCTCTCTTAATGTACCACCTTTCCTGAAATGTCCCAATCAGATACTCTTTTAAGGGAGGCTAACAGTGTATTTTATTTCTATAGAGTAAGATTTGATTGGCAAGCTAAATATGCAGGATTTATATGGAAGGAAGATCAATCTGTGTGCGTTTTTTTTGAGAGAATTCCCCCTCTTACTAACACATCTCTTTTTGGTGCTCTCCAACTCATCTAGCTCATCCTCCGTTTTACTGATGAGATCCCTCAGTTCATCCAAACTCGTGCAGACCAACTATGAAGGGGTGAAACAAAGAGTTAAGCAGTGGGCAATTAAGTGAGGACAAACAGATGACAAGGAATACACAACATATTTTCATTAAGTCAATGCAATCAAAGAGGCATCAATATTAGGGATAAAAACACATCTGGTTATTTTGCTAAAGGTGATGTTAAAATAAAAAGACACAAATTTGTATTCTTTGGGGTTTTTTTTTATAGAGGACAATCAAATGATTAATTCAGTTTAATTCAGACCTTAAATTGTTCTGGCTCACAGTACAGCTATAGTTCCAGTTTGCTAACAAATGTTTTGTAGACACACTTCTCTGGAAATAATACACTTAAAATAAGACCCACAAATTTAGCTAAAGCATGCTTTACCTTAAATGTTGGCTCCACTGGGAGCTGCGGAAGATGATCCTGATTTGTTTCTTGAGTTTTCTTGGGAACAAACTTTCTTCCTGTTTATAGAGAAACAAACAACAGAGCACCAATTTCATGAGACATAACTGACACCACTGGTTTAGATAGGTGACAACCTAATGAGTTGTTTCTAGGCATGAGACAATATACTGGAGGCCCAATATAAGACATATCCTGAAATGATATTGATACAAATAAAATATTAAATTTTTTCTCCATTTATGTTGTAAGGATACCAATTTGAGCCGTTGCAATATCAGTATCTTGTATTGGTGTCATTTTAACTATCATTAAAATTATTATTATAGTTATTTTAATCTTTTTCAAGACTTTTTTTTGTATATTTCCTAATCCCACCTTAATTAATTTCTAATAACGTCACTGCCAGCACAACACGCAATGTACTTCTGAATAGTTTCAGACGCAAGAGCAGCACATAGCCATTAAATTATCAACCTTGTGTTTTAGGCTATGAAAAAACCAGGATGCATGTATATTCACTTTATAGAAGCTACCTCCAGATTGTTACCCTGAGTACATGCTGGAAAAAAAAAAAAAAAAAAAAGAGTAACAGTGTATTACGGGATGTTTAAATATTATTTCTTCAACGTTTATGCTAGCCAAAAGAAATCATATGAAATTAAACCAAGTTCTAGAATGATTAGCATAAATTTTTGGATGATTAAGTAAGCATGCTTTGACACAGTTAAGTTGCCACTTCCTGCTGTGGCAGAA
The DNA here is from genome assembly GCA_033459395.1 of Hemibagrus guttatus. Taxonomy (NCBI): domain Eukaryota; kingdom Metazoa; phylum Chordata; class Actinopteri; order Siluriformes; family Bagridae; genus Hemibagrus; species Hemibagrus guttatus. The sequence goes on along the minus strand of JAUCMX010000014.1, from coordinate 6,390,571 downwards.
TATTAAAAGGAAATACGTACAATACAAGATATAAGAAGCAAATTTGTAATGCAATATTCAAGACAACATTCCAGTTTTCTTAGACTGTAAGGGTGTAAAACACAATGTAATGTAAAACCGTAATTCAATATACAAAGTGTCTACAATTTGGCAAAACTCTCAGAAACATCCAATAGCAATACTTGATAATGGGAATCATTTCCACAATGCATTTAATGGGTGCTTTCCCTAATTAAAAGGTAATATGTTAAGAGACTATATACAACATACAAGTTCCATATGTTTGTGTAAAATGGACCAGCACTGTTCCCTCTCCCTCACCTAACTTCTGTTTCTTTCTTTTATCCATTCTCCTCAAGTCAGCAACAGCTTTGCACATGGTGCTCTTGGCCACTCTGGTCTGTCTGAGCTTTTTCAGACCGAGCTTGCCTGTCCCAGCCTTGACTCCAAGCAATTTTTCCTTCTTTTTCTTTCGTCTCTTTTTCTTAGACTGTATTTTCCCTGTTTCACCTCTTGAGTGGCGTGGCTGTCGAAAAATCACAGAAGCAGTCCTGTCAGATTCAGCTGTGAAACAAAGGCAGGAGTGAGGCTCTGGATCTTCACAGGAATCCCTAGAACATTTGGGGCAAGGGTGTGTATTTTGGTAAGATAATTCGTTGTTTACTGTGGCACCTATTTCTGATGGCAGGGAAGCTTCAAAAGCATTTGCACTCGGAGAATTGGCAGGAAATTTGCCCATGTAGCAATTCATGCCAACTCTAAGAGAAGGTTCATAGTCTGTGTCCTTCTTGTCTTCTTTTTTTAATTCAAGGCTTTGCTTTACCTCCAGGGGGTTGTCCCTGATGATTTCAGGACTTGGCAACTCCTCCTTATAAGGGAACTGAAAGTCAGGCCCTTTCCAATCTACCTCGCTATCATCACGGACTCTTGGACAGAATTCCCAGTTCCCCGCTTTGACCTCGGGACAAGTGCTCAAGTTCTCCTCTGTCCTTTCCACCATTACAGGTTCTAGTTTCTTCACAGAGAAAGATGGTAAGGGGAATTCCAGTGGTAGACATGGACTCTGGCAGTATATACGCAGATCTGCACCGCAGAAATGTGGGAAGTGTATGTATGTGTTCTCTTGACTGTCATAGCCCAAGATGGACTCTCGGCATTCATGAATAGGCTGTCCGAGCACAGCATTCTGCACGTCCTTTTGAGTCTCATAGACGTTGTCACAAAGGCCCTTAAGCAACCAAACACGTTGGTTGAATGGCAATAAATGGAATGGTTTCTCTTCCAAGGGACTTGTTTCACCCAGGGTCCAGAAAAAACGATGACAAAGTCCTAGATGTTCAGCACAAGCCTCCTGGTCCTTGGCTCGACCTATAGACTGGTACCATCCCAAAACTTTCTGCCTCAACTCCGCCTCCCAGCGACGGTAAGGCAGCGCTTGGCGCCTGTGAAGTGTTATTCTTCGTTGTGGGGGGCAAAGCAGAGAGGTCATAATCTTTGCTAAGAAAGAGCTACATCGAGGCATTAGCAGGCAGCGTTCCAATTCAAAGAATACGATCTCTGGGAGGTTCAGCGCTGTCTGGGCCAAGCACAAGAAGTGACCAATAGCAGGAAGTTCCCACATGGTGCTGATGGGCCATGGTTCTGCTAGTGAGAGCAATGATCGTTCCCATTCTTCCACTTCTTTAGCTGAAGCCTCTCCAGCCTCCTTCTTCTCCAGATCTCGCTGCCTAGGTTTCAAAGAGCATAAATAAATAGGATGTTGTAGGGTTTCTTTACATATAACTGAAATTTATTAGCTGAAGGTTTGTGCTGATAATGTGAGTTAGTATCCTACCCTAAAATAACAAGATCAAAATTAGCACCACAAAAATATATAATAAATTCTCACAGTTAACAACTGGTTAAGGGTCAAGTTCAATAATTTAAAAACAATATTTTCAGCATTACAACAAATGAATATATTGCATATATATTAATAAAAATAAATTACTGACAAAAAACATTGTAGTCTTTTTAATTTTACATGAAAAATAAATGAAAATAAATTTCAAGATTTCTGAAAAAAAACGCTGCCAGCTCCAGAGTTCTGGAGAATGAGAAATAAGGATTGAATAGAAGAAGCTGTTTTATTACAATGAATAAAACAACTTCTTTCTTTCCTCAAAGGGACTATCAAATCTCCCCGAAACACTAGTGGAAAAGAAAAGCTGTAGTAAATATTGATTTTTGAAATGCTCTAGTATCCAGAAAACGGTTGCATGTGAATATTTCCATATTCATATATCCATATTCATCAGTCGCTGTGCAGAAAAGCAAATCATTTAACAGAGGAGAGACAGATGGCTAAACAACCATTAGGTCAGGTGTGAATTAAAATATCTCTAAGAACAGTCAGTTGAAAACAGCTGAACATTTGGGTGAGCATGCAGGTCGATGTAAATTTGCATGATTTCTGTAAGATTTTTTTCAACTTCAAACTTAATACCTGAAATTTTTCTATGACAAAGACAAAGTTCTCGCTGTGTGTGCAGTGAAGGAACTGCTAATATTTAGTTTTTATGCCAGATTTCCATGCTCATTATGCTTTCTTAAAAAGGAAAAAAACTTTTTATCTGCATGCCATAAAAATCTTTTTATCTGCATGCCATTAATGTGTTTTTGATACTGAAATCAATGAAATGATGATTACAATTCATGTAGCTACCAAAAGCAAACAATTTACCGTTTTTCCTCCTTGGCCCTCTGTTGTTCCTCCAACCGAAGTGCTTGCACCATGATGGACTCAGAGCCACACACAGAAATGGCCGCCAAGTTTCGTGGCACAGATCGGCGCCGGGTTGAAGTGCCAACCGGAGCTTTTTCATCCTCGGTGCCAAAACGACCCCTAGACGTCACGGCCAAGGCTGTTTTTTCTCTCAGTGTCCTATTAAGTGTATAGAGAAACAAATAAAAAAACTGACCTGGCATTTTGCCATTTACAGTTGCATATGCATAAGTTTAGCTTTAACAAATAAATGTCATTGTAATAGTGGTGATATTCACATGATTTCCACTACTGGAAATCTGAAATCTAAAATGCTGTCCAACATCAAAATGGGGGGTATTTAATGTAAAGTCATAAAATATTACTGTTATGGTAAGTTATAGTAATGCTGTTAAGATTCATACTTCATGTCTTACTCATGTCTAACTCAATTATACGGCAAACATCTTGGCCTAAATACATATGTGATGGGAGAAATTATATCTCTCCTAAAGAAACATCCAAGCATAATGATTTTAGATTCAAATCACTTTAATCATGTATATTACAATAAAGTGAAGTGCTTGTTGGGTCAATAGGGCAGATAGTTTGACTGCTATTGTCTGAACCGAACTGAGTTTCTCCAAATGAGAATTCTGATTTAATAGAGCAGTTGTCAAAATCTCAACACCAGGCCGACTATAGGAAGTAACTATGTTAACTAATACAAAAAAAAATTTTTTTTAAGTAAACCCCCTCTAAATGCCAAAAACTCTTCGGCATTCTGCATCCAACTTTCTTCTCTAATATAATACTGTAGCCATTGCTTAGGCAATTACGGCAAAATAAAAATCCCAAATACAAAACCCATGGATAGGTGCAGCTTCATGTTTGTCTGCGTCACCATGTGTTTTGTTTTTGTTATGTGTAGCACCTCTGGTCCAGGAGGAACGTTGTTTCATTTCACCATGTACTGCATCAGGTATATTTGGTTGATGTGACAATAAAGCTTCTTTGACTTTGACTCTGACTTTGAGTTGCATGCTTTCAAAATACTCATAACAGTGGAGTGATGGGGCAAAGGTTTATCCAATTTATTTATTTATTATGCTTACCTTGAGAGCAGAGTTAACTTTTGCTCCAGGATGATCTCCAGTTTTTGTCCTTGTTTGGAGATCCAGTGATCAACACCATGAAATCTATAGCAGTTTTCCAACATCTGGCGGAAATCTGCCACAAAGTCGGTGATGCTTTCATACTCCCGTTTGCTGAACTTGTTGTCTATCTTTTTCAAACACATATCGTTTCCGGTTTGATCTCCAACAGGGACCCAAAATGGGGCAGTCACAGCTTTGTGTTTCTCCAGCAGAAAACTCTGGAATATTCTATGGGCCTGCTGTACTTCTTGTGTGAAACTGTCGTTATGATCATTATCACCGTTTTCAGGTATAGAACAACTGTCCTCTGAGAGTTCCAGCATGTCCAAATCACAGTGTGATATTACACTCTGTGATTCCGCCACTGGTCCGTCGCACAGTTTTTCCGAAATTTGTAAACATTCATTTCCAAGATATTTTGACCCAGCCTGGTCAAACAGCGTGCTCCTGCAAACATGGTCCTCAAAAACCAGGTGATTCTTTCTGTCCCCAAGCCCAGGTATGTCTTTTTGACCCTGGATGGTACAATTCAGCATGTGTGATGGAGGAGCTGTCTTAATTTTATCATCCACCTCAATGTGCACCTTCATCTTCTGTTCAGACTCTGAGGATGACGACGATCCGGATCATCAGAGTGGATTCAAGACATCATCTGGCAGCAAGTGAAGCCATAATTGTTCCTAAAGGAGGATTAGAAAATCTATAGTTTAGTTTAGAATTGCATACGTATTAAAATTAATAAAGGAAAAACTTAATGCCAAATTTCCCTGAAAATTTAACTAGAAAATAAATCATGCATGGCATTACAAATGGCATGTTGATTATAATGAGTAGCAAGGATGTTGTCCAGGGTGGATATTTTTCTATGATGGAGCATTAGTAGCTGCAATTCAGAAACTGCAATTCATTTCTATTTACATTTACCAGCTGGAAATGATTTTCCAGCCTGCATTTAGCTTGTGTTTTGGAAACTAGCTAAACTGAGATGGATTTTTTTTTGGTAATTACACTGTTATTACATAAAATTAGCACAATATTACTAACTATTTCTACTACTAATACTATATAATAACAACAACAACAATAATAATAATAATAATAATAATAATAATAATAATGTTTAAATCTATAGCACATTTCCTTTCATTTTCGATAAAATATCTGTAAAATAACTTAAGTGCAGCGCAGAAATGTGAGGGAACATTAACCACTGGTTTTCCATTCGCTTTTAGCACTGTATGTACATGAGTCACCTTGACATTGGGTTCATGGGTCACTTTGGCCAGCTGATACCAATTGACCTAAACCTTGTAGTTGTTGTTCTTTCGGGGGCTCCCTATTTGGGGTCGCCACAGCGGATCATTTGGTCCGCATGTTTCGATTCTGCACAGGTTTTACGCCGGATGCCCTTCCTGACGCAACCCTCCCATTTAACCCGGGCTTGGGACCAGCACTGAGACTTAACAGTGGCTGGGTTAGCACCCTGCCCGGGAATCGAACCCGGCAATGAGAGCGCAGGATCCTGCCGCTGGACCACCAGAAGGCCAAACTGACCTAAACATTACTGTGTAAAATATGCAGCAGATGCACGGGAAGAGCAGATGCCCTTTGTGATGTTCTTTTTAGAATAGCTTTCTCAAATTTCTTATAGTCAGAGACCCAGAGAAAATAACTTCCTCACACATTGCTGAAGTTGTTTACGCTGGCTCTGACAGAAAGGTGTCAGAATATACAATGCATCACAGTTTGTTGTGTATGGGGCTACATAGCCGCAGACCAGTCAGGGTGCCCATGCTGACCCCTGTGCACTGCTGAAAGCGGAAACAATGGGGATGTGAGCATCAGAACTGGACCACGGAGCAATGGATTTATATATATATATATATATATATATATATATATATATATATATATATATATATATATATAAAAGAATATATATATATATATATATTAGTATGATTAACTAAAACTTCAAACACGGGTTAATGTCAAAATTAAAGCTAGGTACAATACACTAAACTAAGTATACTAACTTACTAAACTATGCTATGCTAATGACTGGAAAATGTATTAATGAATAAAAAAAAAATAAACGAAACTGGCAGCAGACAACCATAACTAATCAGACTGCAGCTTTAGGTCAATTTAATCACAAAAACATCTTTGTATTTGACTATAGCGTCGTTGGTTGTCAGAGGCTAACGTTACAGAAACGTCAACAGTGTTTACGTTAAAGCCATTGTTTACGTAACCCACTCTCAGTTACAGCCCCAGCGAGTGAAAAGAGCTCCACAAATAAAGCGGCGTTACCTCCGAGTCTGGCTTTAATGCTCTCTCCGGCCATGAAGCTTCTCCGTTTTATTCTCTCAACCGCTCATTATATCTATAAGCGGCTAAAGAAGCAGCCTTTACACTGAAAATCTCTAAATATATCATTATATCAACCATTGTTTCTTCTGCAGCACACAATCAGCCGGTAGCTAACAAGCTAACTGAATAAACGCAATGCCTGAAATCCCGAAGTCTATTTAATCCACTGTTTGGCTAAGCAAGCTAGCTGCTTCAGCTTGCAACACTGCGTTTAAAAAAGTTGCCTAAAAATAAAATACTGTTAATAATGGAAAACTATAATTCTACTGAATAAATAACCGTTTTTTAAAAGTTATACCGAATTTTAAAAATGACACGCCTGTCATTTATGTAACTAACTAGCTTAGCTTTATCGCTAGCATTAGCAATAGCATCCAGACTAAACTAATAGAAAAGCCCTAGCGCTTTTCTTAACCTGCCCTAACCCCGCGGGTTGCCAGGTGTGTGTCATATACTGTACACAATATCATAAAAAAAAATCAAACCATTGCATAATTAATTAATTTTTTGGTCTAAAATGAGACACACTTTAAAATCCGACTATTAATCCAAAACTATTCAAATCAATCAGCCTTCACAGCAAGAATTTATCTTATCGCTTTAGCTGTGTTACAATTCACCGCGAGTTAGTGAACGATTTATCCGGAAGTGAAATATAAGTGAGCGACCTGACGAGGTCAATTAAGTTCAAAACAATTACACTATATATAATTAAGTTTAAAAAAAAAAAAAAGATGACAGAAGAAAGAAGAAACACTGGTTATGACGAAACAGGACCGATTTTATTTTTACCAAATGAGAATATTATTATTGACAAATAGACACCGGTGTAAATGATATAAATGAATGACAAATCTGTCAAATCTGTAGCTTTGAATGACAACCATGACAAAGCTACAATGACAGACCAACGTAAATAAATAAATGAATAAATAGATTAATAAGATGATGAAATAAAAAAAAGGGGGGAACGGTGGCTTGGTGGTTAGCACGTTTGCCTCACACCTCCAGGGTTGGGGGTTTGATTTCCACCTCCGCCATGTATGTGTGGAGTTTGCATGTTCTCCCCGTGCCTCGGGGGTTTCCTCCAGGTACTCTGGTTTCCTCCCCTGGTCCAAAGACATGCATTGTAGGTTGATTGTCATCTCTCTAAAATTGTCCATAGTATGAGAGTGTGTGCGCGTTGGGTTGGCACTCTGTCCAGGGTGTATCCTGCCTTGATGCCCAATGACACCTGAGATAGGCACAGGCTCCCCGTGACCCGAGTATAGATCAGATAAGCGGTAGACAATGAATGAATGAATGAAATAAAAAAGCAGTACAAATAACGTGCACAAAACAGTAGATGTGCAACCCAGACTACATGTTTCAACAGGTTTCTTGCTGCACGAAGAGGTTTACTGGGATTACACCAGACGTAAACAGACAATACGCCCTGTTTAGGTCGTGTCTCAAATTCAAGTTCACGTTTGCGGCATTGAGGGCAAATACACTATATTGAATTCAGGTGTTGTTTTTCAGGGGTTGGGCTTGGGTTCTTAGTTCCAGTGAAAGGAACTCTTAATCCTTCAGCATACCAAGACATTTTGGACAATTTCATGCTCCCAACTTTGTGGGAACAGTTTGGGGATGACCCCTTCCTGTTCCAACATGACTGCGCAGCAGTGCACAAAACAAGGTCCATAAAGACATGGATAAGTGAGTTTGATGTGGAGGAACTTCACAGAGTCCTGACTTCAACCCCATAGAACACCTTTGGGATGAATGGGAGCAGAGTCATCCCAAAACTGTTCCCTCAAATTTGGGAGCATGAAATTGTCCAAAATGTCTTGATAAATGAAGCATTAAGAGTTCCTTTCACTGGAACTGAGCCAAGCCCAACCCCTGAAAAACAACACCTGAATTTAATGACTTTGAGGGGTGTCCCAAAACTTTTGGCAATCTAGTGTATGACTTGGAGTGACAGCATAGTTAACTGACCAAGTGATAGCACTGCATGTGTATTATATTATATTATATTATATTATATTATATTATATTATATTATATTATATTATATTATATTATATTATATTATATTATATTATATTATATTATATTATATTATATTATATTTAACATTCAACACCTTAACCCAAGCCGAGGAATAAAATCTGTCAAGGATCTTGAATAGTAGTTTTTATTTACACAAGTGTATCACATCACATTACAGTGTATATTTTCATTTTTAATGTCTTGGTAAATAAGGATGATTTGTAGATGCTAGAACTGTAGAGTTTTTTAACAGTTTTTATTATTATTATTATTATTATTATTATTATTATTATTATTATTATCATTATTCATTTATTTCATTTTCTTTCTTTCTTTCTTTCTTTCTTTCTTTCTTTCTTTCTTTCTTTCTTTCTTTCTTTCTTTCTTTCTTTCTTTCTTTCTTTTCAGCTGCTGAGGACATTGTTACACTATATAGCCAAAAATATGTTGACACCAGACTGTCATATATTTCATCTAGTTTGTCTAAGGGTGTCCAATTTTATCCAAAAGACCCAGATTGAGTGCAGGTTTTCATTCCCACCAAGCAGAAGCCACAACTGAGTCTATAAAAAGCCAAGATCAACTAAAAACACCTGGAATCAGGCATGGTTACTGAATAATTTGGAATAAAAACCAGCATCCATATCAGTCCTTTGTGTATAAGCTTGGACACCCCTGATCTATAATGCTATTTTAATTTTTTGTAATAAAAAATGCTAAGAACAATAATGACTCATGGCTCATAAAATAATTAGTAGTGTAATTTAAAGCTATAATTTGTTAAAAAAAAAAAAAATTAATTATATACATGAAGCTGGCATCCATCTGCCCCTGATCCACTGTATGAATCAGAAATTGTCCAAAGATCTGTCAAAAGAGTGACAGATCGTGACGTCAGAGTTCGGATGGGTTGCCATATCCACTATTTGTACCTCGATTACTCTTGATTACGTGTTTTATGTGTGTTCGAAATGAACGAAAAGATTAAGACTCTGTTGTTTTGCAAGTATGAATGTTAAAAAGCAGCCAGTAAAACCGTGTTAGATAGATATGATATGAGTCAAATTATAAGCGCATTGTTTTATATTGAAAGAACTCGTGTAAATCCCCAGTATTTAGCTCAAGCATTGTTGTGTTAAAAAGAAACACATGCAAATACCAAGCTTTTCAAATAAGGAAATCAATGAACTTATTTTTCTTTGTGTGCTGAAGTGGGAACACTTTTACAGTACACAGCACTGCTCCCACGCACACACACACACACACACACACACACACAAGCTGCTGTTGTTTGCATAGTCGCATAATCTGATCTTAAAGTTAATATCTTAAGGTATTTGTTAAAAGGAAATGGGTGTGGTTGTTTCCATTGCACCTGGGACAAAAGAATGATTATGTTTATTTATAATGGTGGACATAATTTATTCCCAGTAATTTACATCCTGCATATAAAGCTTTAGGAAATCGTGTCCAAGTGTACTGACCTGGTACTGGCAAACAAAAAGCATCTGGTCTTAAACAATCTGTCTCTGTCTAAATGAGGTGTTTGAACCCCTGGGATACCTGCACACCCATTTTTTTTCTTTCCATCATCACAACTTTCTTCTTTTAACATAAAGTGAATTGTAATATGACAACAAGTTTACCTGGGAATTTTACTATTTCAAAATATCAGATCAAATTAATTCTTTAAAATATCGTTCCCTTCTTCTAGCAAGTTGCACTGTTCATTGCTTTTTGTTACATTATTTTTATTCAGTCTGTCTATTCAATCTAGTTACTGCAATTATACAGTATGCTTACCGGCTAAGCAAAAAGAGTATGGCCTTTTTTCATTTTCTTCAATCTAAGACCTTAAAAAAATTGCATGAATGTGTAATAAAATCTGCAGAATCCTGGTAGAAATCATGGTCTGGTGGTACATTTAGTTTACTGAATTATCAGAGACTAAACTAGCTCTAAACTAGTGAATGATGCAGCATTTGTACAATAGGTGGCTTTTCAGTTTTAATTAGACAAGATAATCCTTTATTGGTCCCACAACAGGGAAATTCGCATCGCATCATTTCTGTAAACGATGCAGGAGCTTCATTTAAAGTAATGCTCAGCTGGATAAAAACAGACACTATAAGACGTGACTATATTTATAAGATTATTATATTTAAATCTATGTGAAAGACCATCACACAGGACTAAATAGACGTAATGAAAGTAATATGGATACATAAATCATTTTGTATCATATTCAGACTAACAGTGATGCTAGTCTGCTGGTTCATGGTGGCTCAGACACAGTCTCCCAGTTCAAACATAGACTAAAGACATATCTCTTTAGCCAGGCATACACCTAATAAATCCCATAACTTTGTACTCCAATACATCTGATTAAATGCACATCATCATCTAGTGCCTGCTAATATTATGAATAGCAGCTACGCTAATTCCTTTCCATTTGTTTCCCTTCTTCTACCCAACCCCGAGACACACAGAGGTTGTGCCAGCTCCTGTGGCATCCAGAGATGGACCAGCTCCAGCTGGGTTCTGCTTTCTGAGGACTGGAGTATTCAAAGCAGCACTGCCAACCCTATGTGGACATTTTACACATAACATTATACACATGCTGTATCTGCATCACACAACTAATGCAGAAAGGACATTGTTCATATCACACTCTCCGGTGTCACCCAGATGAGGATGGGTTCCCTTTTGAGTCTGGTTCCTCTCAAGGTTTCTTCCTAATACCATCTAAGGGAGTTTTTCCTTGCCACAGTCGCCTGAGTCACCTCAGGCTCGCTCACTAGGGAAAATTTTGTCTAACATCTAGGATTGTTTGTTTGTATGTTTATTGTTTCTTATGTTCTGTAAAGCTGCTTTGAGACAATGCTCTTTGTTAAAAGCGCTATACAAATACAATTGAATTGAATTGAATAGATAGATAGATGGATGGATGGATGGATGGATGGATGGATGGATGGATGGATAGATAGACAGACAGACAGACAGACAGACAGACAGACAGACAGATAGACAGATAGATAGATAGATAGATAGATAGATAGATAGATAGATAGATAGATAGAGATCTTAACAGATGTATTTACTCACATTTTCCACAAGGTGGGGGTGTGTAGCAGCTTTTGTCAGCTCAAACAGTAACATACACAGACAACAGGTCCTTTTTCTAGACTTTTCTGGACTTTTCTACACTTTATTTTCCAATGCAGCCAGAATGGTTCGTGTTCAGTGATCTGCATTGCAAAATAAAAGAAGCACTTGGTGATCAACTAAATTTAGGGTAAGGGGGAAACTACGTAAGTGTTATTATTTTTTTTTTTTTTTTAAAGTCAGGATACACACACCTATAATATTTCTGAATTATTTCATATTCAATTAACAGATGTTTTGAGATGCCCACTGACCAATCAGTCTATCATTTAATTTAACTTCTATGCTTGTCAAGGGCCACCTAATGCCCAGGCACTTTTGTTTACATGTCAGTAACCTGCCCCTTACAAGTCAGTAACCTGCCCCTGCCTGCTTGCTTACAACCAAGGATGCAATGATCCGATACTGAAATTCCGACTCAGTGTCAGTTCAGCAAATTTTCAGATCCGAGCCGTGCTCAAGGGATTTTTTTCCCTTGAGCATTCTTTTTATGCAAACAGTGAAGCAAGATACTGGGTTTGTTAGAATAATTTTTTTTTCTCCAAAGCCTATCAAGGACTGAAAGAAAAATGGCAAATAGGGCAAATTCAGAGCATTAAACAGGTGTATGATTAAAATAAATTGATTTATCACTGCATCATAATGCTGCATGTGTGGCTGATTCAGTCTTGCTCAGACTGTGAAGGGTTCAGCCCTGGCAAGACTCACTCTTTTTCATCTGCTCCTCCTCTCCTATTCACTGCTCTTGGACTCTGATCTCTGTAAAACCCAGCAGCTGTCTATTTGTCCAAACTGCACATGAAAACCAACCCAAAAAGCTTTTGATGTGGCATAATACATAATAAGCCTTACGCATATTTAGAACACTAATGAAGTTCTTCAGCTCATTATCTTTAATGACCCCTGGCTCAAAGACTTTTTAATTTATGCTAAAAATGAGCTCAATTTCAATTAGGCATGCAAATCCTGCGAATATGCAAAGCTCTCTGTGCTGTTGCGGAAAGAACTGGTCTGTTCGTTGTAGTTCCACTTTTTTAGAACACTCACCCAAGAATATTCCCAGCATGAGACAAGCTCATCTGTGGAGGACCATCACTGATTGATGTTATCTCTCAACGCACTGAACCCCTTACTGTGCTTGGCTGGATTGAGGCTTGTTTACGGAAAAAACAAAACAAAATCATTTGCTGCAGGTCTCAGCATCACATAGTGGTTAATTCCCCATATTCGTCTGTTTCATATTCAGCTGTTTATACCCATCCAGAGAAGGTCTTAAATAATAAAGTAATAAAGAAAATGAACAAAGCAAGGGTTTAGAAAGTAGCCTTGAAGGAATACTACATCTCTTTTAAAATGTTTATACATTGCATCATGTATATCATATTTAGCATGTGCTGAATTCCCACAGACAAGAATTTTGCTGAAGTTTACTAAAAATAGAAGGTTACATACTCTGTAAATGTGGTTCTATGAGTAGAGGAAATTGCTAGGGCAGCTTCCGTTGGGCATATGCATCATTGTGTGTTCTTGTTTCTGCACCAATACAGTGCAGTAATGCTGGGTTTTAATCTGAACTCCTGTCCACTTGATATTTACTCTTCTGGCCATAGAAATGGATCTTCCATTAGTTTAAATGACAAGTCACACAAAGTGATTATCACTGTGTCCACATCCCATTGCTAGAGTCCACAGAGGAAAATGTTAACCAGTTCAGCCAGAATGGGACTATCAACAAGGCTGGGTGCACTGTTTTAGGCAGCTCTTGCTTGCCCACCTCAATTTTGTCTGCAATTTTGTGCTTTTTTGGGTGGTGATTAAGAACACCATTGAGGTGTTGTTCTGCACTTGTACGGATGACACCCTTAAGAGTTCCTGAAAATGTATTCTGATATTTTAATGAATCATTAAAAACAAAAATTTGTGTTCCATTCATCCACTGTTGCAATTTCTGAAATCCAAAGTGGATGTGCAAGAATTGTGTGATGACTGACAATTATGCCTAAAGGTAGGCACCCTGTGGGCCTGTGTGCCAAAGACCTGTCCAGGTACCAGTGGCAGATGGCATTACGAGGCTCTGGTTATAGAGTTTGAACCAGGCAAACTTGCCTTCTGATTTGCATAAACAAACCCTCTGATGGCTCACATTTCTTGGAGTGCTGCCTAAAGAATTTTGTGTACCCATTGCTTCTCTAGTAATAGGAAATATTTCATAAAATGCCAGAAGCAACTGTGCCACCATATTACAGATACAATATACATTTACCACAGAAAATGTCCTAGACCTAACAAACAACCTCATTCATTTGTGGCTGTAGGACATAAGGATTTCTACACGTGAATCTCATCAAGCGTGTAACTAGATAGGTTGGCAGTATCTCTGTTGGATGCATTAATATCAACCTTAGTGATCTCAGTTGCAGCTGCCATTGAAGCCATTAAAGCATTTCACAGGATGTTGTACTGTGTACTGATAAATTTACATTTTTGAAGCCAGCATGTTTGCATCTTTACTGTGCTTGTGGATATGCAAAAGAGGTCGTAAATGAAGCTGGTACATTCTGTAATAGACTAGTTACTGGCATGGGCAGATGCAATTGGTTGCAGAGTCAAGCTTTTGTTTTGCTAAAGCAATCTTAAGTCCAGCCAGTAATGCATTTGCTACTACTGCTGATCTGAACTCCTGCATTATGCTCCGATCATCAGAATGATCAGATGGTGGTCTATAAACAGGGTGGATTCATTTCATTACTCAGATTGAATTAGAAGCAGCCAGTGAGTACATAAGGATCTGTCTCCATATGTGAGAGGGTTGTTCTTAGCTTCTTCCTCATGAGGTCTTACTTCATGTTTCACTGCACAAGATCTGATCACGCCTTCCCTTTTTCTGTTTTTCTGTTGCATTGATGTAGAAAACATTATGCTGCAGTTAGAACAGTGTCCAAAGGAGTCTTAAATATTCTGGGCATTGTGCAATCTCCATTGGTCAACTCCATCCAGTGCTTTGTTTTATGAATTATTACCTACCCTTCCCTGAAAGGGTGCTGGACAATAACTCACATCTTGGGCAAAAAATCTAATAAGTAAATTAGACTAGAATTTGAACATTTTAGAAGTTTAACAAGAACAATAGGGCACGGTGGCTTAGTGGTTAGCACGTTTGCCTCACACCTCCAGGGTAGGGGGTTCGATTCCCGCCTCCGCCGTGTGTGTGGAGTTTGCATGTTCTCCCCGTGCCTCGGGGGTTTCCTCCAAGTACTCCGGTTTCCTCCCCCAGTCCAAAAGACATGCATTGTAGGTTGATTGGTGTCTCTAAATTGTCCGTTGTGTGTGTATGCCCTGCGATGGGTTGGCACTCTGTCCAGGGTGTATCCTGCCTTGATGCCCAATGATGCCTGAGATAGGCACAGGTTCCCCGTGACCCGAGAATAGTTTGGATAAGCGGTAGACAATGAATGAATGAACAATAACAATAGGCTGAAAAACCCTGGCATATTTCTTTACTGTGTAGTTGTATGCACAAGGAAATACAGGAAGGAGTCAATGCAATTTTATTGGAACAAAATCTTTTATTAGAAAAAAAGTGTTAGAAACATTATGCACCAGTCCAGTGCCAGTGTGGTAGAATGTCTGACATTCAAAATGACATTAGTACTGCAAATGTAATCTTCACACTTGAGTTTAATCCCCAGTACAATGATACAGTTATACAATGAACAAATATGCTACAATTATTTATTTCAAATGAGATCAGCAACACCATCAGAAATATTTATTTAACATCTACAACATCTAGCCCGTTCATAAAAGGAATGCTTGGGAATGTTCAAAATAAAACTATGCTCAATGGCCTTCCTTTTTAAGAGGCTTAGAAATGTACCTTATTCATCACTGAATATGCATCCTGGTCTCTGCAATCAGTACTGTGTAACAAAACAAAACAAAATACAACCCAATTAATCTTGTGTGAGAAGAGGCCTGGTAAAAAGCTTGACGCTGTCTGCACTCTGCAAACCATCAATCATCTCTTAATAAACTCAATCAGCAGTGGGCTAGTTATGCTGCTGTTAATCTTCCTCCACACATGACCGGATCCCTGGCCCACATGACCAGGAAGAAAAGCACCGTGGAAAGAGAACTGGAGCTGAGGGAAAGGAGACGCACCTGATTTGAGTCCGGCAGGGTCTGGACTCAAAGTTAATCTCAAGAGAACACTGACTTACGAAGACTAATACAAATGAACCTATTACAGTGATTTAAGGTTCTGGAAATTCTTAATGAGCGAAAATTACTGGTATATACAGTAAACCCGCTGGCCATTTGAATAAGAATGGCTGTATACTCCTGCTCATCAGTGCAATTATCCCATCAGCAGCGTGTGGCAGCAGCACAATGCATAAAACCAATCAGATACAGGTCAAGAGCTTCTGTTAATGTTCGTATCAAACAATCCTGACTTTTTATGACAGTTGATGTATTCACTGTCCATACACAACAGTCAAAAGACTGGAAAAATGGCCACCTGGTCTTTGACTGAGAGGGGCAGTGGTGGCTCAAGTGGTTAAGGCTTTGGGTTATTTATCAGAAGGGTGGGGTTTAAGCCCACTGTTGGGCAGTTGAGCAAGGCCCTTAATCCTCTCTGCTCCAGGGGTGCTGTATCATTGCTGTCCCTGTGCTCTGACCCCAACTTCTTCAGCTGGGATATTCAAAGAAAAGTATTCTGCTGTAATGTATGTGTGGTGATAATAAAGGCTTCTTCTGATCAGTTTTAGTGAGCCTTCTGCCCACTGTAGCCTCAGATTCCTGTAAGAAATGGAACCCAGTGTGGTCTTCTGCGGTGTAGCTTATTAGGTTTCAATATGTTGAGATGTTTTTCTGCTTACAACAGTTGTAGAGACATTGTTTGAGATACTACAGACTTCCTGTTGACTCAAATCTAACCAGTCAATTTCCACTGAACTCTCCCCAGAACTGACACAGACTGACTCTAAGCTGTGTCTGTTATATATGAAAATTCAAGGAAATCAACAGTTTATGAAGTACTCAAACCAGTCCATCTGAGATCACTTTGTTCTCATGCTAATGTTTGATTTGAACATTAACAGAAGAAGACCTACATGATTTTATGTATTGCGCTATTGCAATATGATTGGCTGATTGAATAACTGCATGAATGAGCTGACGGACAACTCTATCTATGAATGTATGCTGGATAAAATTCAATGTAATGTCTGCATCGGGTATCCATAAGTGGAATATATGCCATGCCATGTACAAAATAACAAACAATCAAGTCTGAAATACATAATATGGTCTACTAAAGTATCATGACTCAAATCAAACGTCTGCTGTCAAAAAGCAGCAGTACTTCCCAGGATGCGTTGTCAGTAAAGTTTATCCTTCATGTCTATTTTAATATTCAACATGATGTGAGCCAACATTTCAAAGATACACCGTTCAAGCGATGCACACATTAGAGTCATGATCTGCTGCCAAGTCTAGGAAATAAATATGTACTAAACAGAGGAGACAAAAGGGAAAGAACAAATGAGTAATTTTTCATGATATTTAGTATGAAGGTAAACAATCGTCACATCAGTAGAGTGTTTTGCAACTGCAAATGTGTCTGTGACAGGACATTACATTGCAAACTTTATATGGTGTGAAAATCATAGCTCCTGGATGCACTTAATTTCTATGATGAATTGCAGTCAAACCCAGCCATATAAATCAGGAATAGCTGAAGTGAATATAGTTTTAAAAAAATGGTTAAAAAATAGTCCCACATTTATTTTGAAACTGAATCAACTGACCTACTTGCAAATCAGCTGAAGTGTGCGTGTTTGATAGTTTAGGCAA
The DNA here is from genome assembly GCA_033459395.1 of Hemibagrus guttatus. Classification (NCBI taxonomy): domain Eukaryota; kingdom Metazoa; phylum Chordata; class Actinopteri; order Siluriformes; family Bagridae; genus Hemibagrus; species Hemibagrus guttatus. The sequence goes on along the minus strand of JAUCMX010000014.1, from coordinate 6,373,243 downwards.
AGTATAGTGGGGTCCAAAAGTATGATACCACATTGAAAATCTGGGAAGGCTTTCAATATATAAAACTGAAAATAACCAGAATTTTGAGCAAAAACAAGTAAAAATAAATGATCCTGCACTTTTACTAGGTCACAATTGTAAATTTGAGAAAATTGGTGATGGTTTTGCATATTGTACAAAAGGACAGAAGATGGCCAGATGAAGCATGAGGTTGTGAATTCAAATCCCAGGACAACCAAAGCTGCCACTGCTGGGTCCATGAGTAAGGCCCTTACCCCTCAACTGCTCAGTTGTATGAGTGAGCTAAATATAAGTCACTCTGGATAAAGGCATTTGCAAAATAAATGTAAAACGTAAACATGTGCAGATGACACTGACGATTTTGATCTAATATTAATAATCATTAGGTTTTTCTGAAACACGTGGAATCCATGTCAACTTAGAATGGGATATATATCAAGCTCCCTCAAGTTATTTCTGCTAATATAATTTGTAATGAAAAATGTATTAGATTGGAAAAGAATATAAAATTTTCACTAGTGGTATCAGACTTTTGGATGACACTGAAGCAGCACAGAAATCTGTACAGAATCAAACTGGACTCTATTCCATCTGTTCATTTTCGAGGTCTCCAGAATGCACACCAACATTTACACAACCAAATGTTCCTGACAGTATGATAGTGGTTGAATACACACATCATTTCCCACCTCTCTCAGCATGTCACCGTGACATATCCAAGCCTTACTGACACCAACCAGAGTCACAGATGGCTTCAGAATGGCTCAAATTGCCCCAAAATCATGCCAATTCATTAATGTCTCCCAGCTGGCTCACAGAGTGCTGAGGTTAGGAAAGGACTAGAATTGTTTAGCTGATGTAACTGAAATATCTCACATAGCCAAGAGTAACCAGCAGAAATGATAAAATACACTCGTTAGCTAATTCACACTTTGGGTGACAGTAACCATGTTAGCTATTCTCAGAAATCATTTGTGCTATGCCTCCTTTCTGCTAGCTAATTATTAGCTACTGACAGTCAGTGAGAATCAGCAATTTCCCACGTGTATCCCATTGTCTATTATATTTGGACACATTTAAGAAATCAATGAATCTCTATCATGTTAAGCGGGCTTTACACCGCACGATTTCCAGCCTGATGTTGTTTTGGAGACAAAAATCCTAAACGAATTATTTGGTCAAGATTTGAGATCACGTCTTCATATTTGACAGATTTATTCTGTATGTTCTGATGTTTGGGCGGTATCAAAAACTCTATTTTTTAATCAGGGTGTGACTGTTGCTACAGCCCTTCTACCAATACAATTATGGCATAGGATTACGTGAATGTTACAGGAGAGCTACACCTTAAAGCCATAAAGCAAACATGTTAATGGACAGAAAAAGTGTGTATTATGTCAAGCTCACTATAAAGCATGCTTCTGTTGAATGACCCTTTTTCTACACAGGCCTGCACTGATTTGGTAAGAAGAACATTTTCTTTAACTGCTACAGGATCATCATATAATCTCACATGGAGAAAACACATTGTCAGAGTCTTTATGTTATTTAGGATCGTCTCATACAGGGTGACAAGAAATTTTGAAAGACCACTGAAATGGCACTGTGTAAAACCAGCTTTTCAGGATGTAAAGTAAATTGTAGGGCCCAGAAATTAGCTTCCTTAAAACCATCTTACAGAAGAGGTGAGGGAACTGAGGGAAAGAGTAAGTAAACGTAAATGCTTTCGTTCACAGGAATTTTGCAGGGCTCTAAAAATTACACACTCAGCCTGTAAAGTCCCTGACTTTGTTTGTGAATATGTTTTGAAGGGACCAAAGAGTCAGACGTCAACGTCTAGAACTTAGTAACGTAATTACCCCCCCCCTTTCCCCCAAATGAAAAAACTTTGCTGACTCACAGACTTACGATCCAATGGCTGACGTAAGACATTGCATGATATATGACAGGCTTGAATATTTTTCACAAAAATAGATTTTAGTGCATTCAGCATTTGTGCCCCACTGAAGCACTGCAGCAATGCTGTATAATCGCTGACACTTCACTAGTGCAGTCCCATTTCCCATTCTGCAGTGAGCTGACCTGTGGAAATGGAATTCTGCTAATGGTTTCTGCTAAGAAAATGTCTAAGCTAGAAGCTCAAAAACCGCCTAGGATATCCTGTTGGAGGCCCGAAAGCTGTAGTAGTCTACGCTGTAACAAAGATTTCAGAACCTGACTACGATATGGGAAACATATTCAAAGATTGGCTAGAAGAATTCTCTGGCATCTTCTCTAGTGGTTATCGATAACGTATAAGTCAGCAGAGTATACAGTCTTCACGCAAGATACTTAACAAGGACTCCCAATCACATCTGGACAGAGGTTTAATGGACATATTCATCAATGGCTAAAACCTGAGTTATTCAAAGGACGTCATTAAAAAGACCACGACAATAAACAACATTATATAAATTATGGAGCACTGACATTTGGATTATTTGTATGACTATGGCTACATAATATATTAACAGGATGTATGCATATCCATATATTACCAGTATGATTTCTTCTCATGTCTCAATTGTATTTTCGAAAAACAAAAGTTCGAAAAACAGCCTGACGTTAGACATAAGACTTTTTTTTTTTTTTTTTTAAATAAGCACAATACTCTTCAACGGAGAGAGCCTTGGTGAAATAGATATGTGACAGAAAACACTGAACAGTCAGCCTCCATTCTTCTACACTGCCACCAAGGAGAGATTTCACTTTCTTTACTCTGACATGAAATGCTTTCCTTGGCACATGTCCCCTCTCATCTTGGTCTTCAGCCCTGAACCCATCTGCCACACTCGTGTCTCGTGGTCTCGAGTGAGGAGTCGGAATACATAATAACTCTCAGATACCAGTGACATGATGTCCAGTTCCTGTTTCTGTTAATGAGAGCTAGTGGGATGTGGTGTTTCACAGGAAGGGGGCGAGGGAGAGTTCTGTCTGCTAGGACCCACGCTCTCAGGATCTCTGGGTCACAACAGATCCTCATAGTCCAAGAGTTTCGAGTGCTGTCGCGTCTTCCATAATCGGTAGAGGCGGAAGTCAAAATACATTTCGATCATTTCCTTTCCTGTGACAGAGAGTGTAAGACAAATCACTGATATATATGCATTATACAGTATATATGCTCTGATTAATATATATGACCACACTCTTACTAGTTCTGAAGAAAAAGGATGAGAGAAAACAGAATGGAAAGAAATGGCATAAACAATTTCTATGAAACAGTATTGTAGCCTTAATATATTCTTAGAGTTTAAGCAGTATTTGTACTAGACTATTAGCTTATTTGTACTAGAATAATAAAAATAATCCCAGATGTCCGCATGTTCAGTGATTTCTCAATCTGACATTACCTCAACCTCTGCTGCGTCACTTGATTTCGTAATTACCTAATTACGTAATTACCTAACTAATTTAGATTTTTTAGTATTTATCCCTGCCTTTGAACATTTTTAACTAATCTAGTTGGTTATAATTCCACAAGATGCTGTATATACAGACTAATAACCACAAACCTGATCCTTTGTTGTAATGCATCACACCACGCTACATGTGGTATTTATTTTGTAGTGTGTGCTTCTTATCTAAATTTATTATCCATTGTTTATCATGAGAACAGTAGATTTTTTTCATATCGCTCAACCCCTTAACATAAATACATAATATAAGCAAATTGCAAAATGCAATTTATGAGTATTTAAAAGGTGCGCAAGTGGTAAGAGTGTGTGTGTGTGTGTGTGTGTGTGTGTGTGTGTGTGTGTGTGTGTGTGTGTGTGTGTGTGTGTGTGTGTGTGTGTGTGTGTGTGTGTGTGTGTGTGTGTGTGTGTGTGTGTGTGTGTGTGTGTGTGTGTGTTCCTCACCCTGTGCAGATAGCTCCAGCGGTGACTCAAAGGTGACTGAATAAGGCCTCATCAGGTTCTTGAGCTTCTGGAACAGCTGTTGGCAGACGATAAGCAGAGACACCAATTAATCCTGCCTCCCTCTCAACCAGCCCTTCTCACCTCTCTCTCTCTCTCTCTCTCTCTCCCTCTCGAAGCTGTATACAAAATGGCTAATTCTTCCAGAATAACAACAAGCTCTTTACAGCCACAAGCATCTTGTTCGCTCGTTTAAAATGGCTGTCTGGAAAGGTGAGCCAAGGAAATACACCAATTACCACGCTTTTTACTCAGGCACGGATATGTGTGGCTTAAAGCCAAGACCAAATCTGGGAAAGTCTGTCCAGTTTAGGTATCTTGACATGTTTAGCACATGTTTTATTGTTCTGCATAATCTGTCAATGTCACTTAAATGACATGTACATGAACACGAGGGCAAAAGTCGCTTTAGAAATGTTTGTTGGTGTGATGATCTTCAGTAGAAGGTTCACATTTTAAAGCTTCCTGTTAATTAAACCATGCAAAATACCAGCACAGCAACAAGCAAGAATAAAAAAAAAACTGTGTTTTACTCAAAATATCTGACAAGACAAGTAAAAGTCTTCTAGATGGCTTCAGGGAAGACTTGTTCTAGTGCATATCATCTATACCTCAGCCAAATGCCAAATGGAGACCAAAACACCTTTAAGAAAGCACTACTTCTCTGTTGGATTTCTCGTTAATATGAAATTGAACAAAAAATGCTGAGTGAGAAACTCTTGCTTAGTTTTTTTTTCTTTTAAACTGCATTGTATTTCCATTAGCACAATCAATTTCATTGTCTATGTCTCACACACAACTAATAACCTCTTACATGAATAAAGAACCAACAGTTTTCCTTTAAGAACTAGATATTAGCCAGAAATCAGTAGTGCAGTACCATTTCCCATGCTGCAGTTCTAATGAAAAAAGGTCAACATTTCCTTGTACAGAACAGACCACATTCACGCGTTCATCAGTCACACTCAGTTCACAGGAACAGCCAGGCCTCTTGTGTAGTGACATACAAGAAAAGTTAATTGGTGCCTTGGCCATTGACACCACAGCCATTTCCAAATAAGCGTTCCTTTCTGATACTGAAAGAGTGCTAAATTGCCCCAGGGTTAAAACCTCACCATGTAGAAAATAACCTCAGTGGACAAGGCATAATCTGGGGTTGCTTTCATGAACACAGGATGACACTTCAGCTTCTGGATTACGCAACCAACAAGGGACGGACTGTCTGACGGGCACAGACAGGCAGGTGGCAAAGACAAAATGAGACAAAGTGACAGACAGATGGAGAGAAAAAAAGAGGAGAAAAGTGACATGGAAGAGAGAGATGAACATGGCCATTTGTTGGTACACCAGACCCTTGGGGCTATGACTCATGACATGAGGTGAGATAATGCATTATAGCAGGAAGGCAAGCAGTGGATGATGAAGTGTCATTGTGTTCATCTTTATTAAGTCTGAAGACTAAATCAGCAAATACAAAAGTCAGAAGAAAGGCACTGATTATCACTATGAGCATTCTGTAAGCCTTAAGATACATGTTTTGTTACTGTGTTAGAGTACAATGTGTTTAGGGTACAATGTTCTGCATTCCTACAACCTTGGGGAGGCAGTCTGACAGAAATATGAGTGATGTGCACGTGGTATTGAAGTGCATTTAGTCTGTGTGTGCAGAGCATACCAAGAAACCAATGTTTGTTCAAATTAATTTTCTTCCTGCTGCACAAATGCTAACTGTCATGCGTTTTGAGTAGGAGCTCTGTGTTTGAAAATCAGAGTAAGCTGCCATGAGTTCAAAAATAAGGCAAGAATAATGCTAATGAGCATTCAAGAATAAGGCAGTAGAGCAATGATCGTAAGCCAAATGGAATGACTGACAGTTGCGTAGATGTTCGGAGTCCCATTTGGAAGACTATGTGTTGCTGAACTCTTACATTCTGGCAAGGTAAAAGGAGAATGTAAAATGTTTTGTTCATTAATGTGAAATAAAATCTATCAACGTGTCCAACTTAGCTAACATTAGGCAAGGATATGGGCAACACGATTTATTATGGATCGAACAAAAATGGTCCAAAATTGAATAAGGAGTGTATAAGGATTGTATAAGGATTGTATAAGGCTTGGGGGGGCACGGTGGCTTAGTGGTTAACACGTTTGCCTCACACCTCCAAGACTGGGGGTTCGATTCCCGCCTCTGCCGTGTGTGCGGAGTTTGCATGTTCTCCCCATGCCTTGGGGGTTTCTGCCCAAGGATCAAAACACCTCAAATCTATTGTGTGTGTGTGCCCTGCAATGGGTTGGCACTGTGTCCAGGATGTATCCTGCCTTGATGCCCAATGACACCTGAGATAGGCACAGGCTCCCCGTGACCCGAGAATAGTTCAGATAAGCGGTAGACAATGAATGTATAAGGATTCAATGGAATAACAACAAATTGTTAGATTAAATATTTTTGAAACAATTCTTCCAAATAAGGATAATCACAAAACTATTAAAAACACTTGTTTCCTGTGCCTGGCGGCACGGACACCATCAAGCAGTCTGAGCAGCTAATCTGCAGGGAAAATGTCAGCCATGTGGAGACATTTTGCAGTTTTTACGAGGCACAATAGACAACTGATTTGTGAAAGGACTTTGCACGAGTCCTCCTCGGAGATAGCAGTTTAGTCAGAGCTAATTCCCACCTGTTGGTGAGTGACATGACAGTTATGAATGTGGATGAGTGAAGGAATGTCACAAGATAGCTGAGCACCTGGCTTTGAGGAGCTTTGATAAGAGTGATAGCTGGCATATTCTGTGCACATATAAATTAACAAACACTTTCAATTGGCAAGTGTAATTAAAGCTAGGAAGAATGGCATCATTCCAAGCCAACATGCTCTCTGGGATAGCTGTAACATCACTGGGCTTTAAACCCAGGAGCCCAACCCTAACTATAGACTTGGCTCTCATCCCTGTTATTGATTGGCTAACTAGCTAAAGTGAGAGAGATTTTTTCCATCAACATCCTCCCAATTTTACTAGCAGCAAATTGAATTATCTTTATTATAGTTTTTATAGACATACAACAGTATCTATCCTGCATCAATAAACCACCATCACCCATTTACGAGCTTCTACACTTTCCTTGGGGTCTGAACCCATTCAAATATCTTACACAAGAATCAAGCCTACCTTTTCTCCATTAGGATTCCCCAGCACATAGCAGCCCATGACATGGATCAGGTTAGGCTCTGGGTTTACTTTACTCATAAATCTGCTTAGCCTTTTCCAAAACCTACAAACACACACATAAAAACAGAGTTAGGGAAAAAAATATCCTTGAGAACTGGCACTGCATAATGGAGCGGGCAAGCATTGATTTTACTCACTGGCTCATGTCCTCCTCTTTCTCCACCTTGGCAAATGTGGCCACTTTATTTTTCAGTAGGTACAGATGCCCTGGTCCACCCTGAATTTAATTTTTGAGAGAATTCAGCCTCATAGGCACACATATACCAAAGATGTACACACACATACCAAATAGTAATATACTTTCTTTGTAAATTAAGGTGACTGGATGTGGTACCATGAGTCACTACTGCTGTATCTGTTGTAAATTCACCTGACAGAAGATGAGCATCTGCCAGATCTTGCATCCTCTCCTATAGGAAGTCAGTCTTTTCTCAATCTCCTCTATAGGACATCAACAACAAGGATTAGCACTAGATTTTTTTTTTTTTGATCATTTAGTTTGACATTAAAGGCTTTTCTACTACCACACAACATGACATTCTCAGAAAAACAAGTTATAATTGATATAATTTATCATTATCATTCTGAATCATCATTATATTGCAGTCCAAGTTCTTCATCTCAGGCATCATGCAAGCCAGTGCTGATGAATATAATGCCATTCCAATTCAAATATAAAAAAATACGAAAAAAAACCCACACAAAAAACAGCACAAGAAATGACAAAAAAAAACGAACAAACAAATTGGACACATACACAGACATCAACCACACATAACTACCTACCCAAAATATCATCGAATGTAGCATGCTCATGATCCTAGATGTAAAGATATTAATGTTGAGTGATTAATAAATGCAGAACAACAAACTAATAACAAAGAATGATTTCTATAATACTGCACTAAGTGTGGCACTACTTGATTTGAGAGGTTCAGAGGTTTTTAAATAGGTCATGCTATATAGTATACCAGAGGTGAGAACAAGTCTTTGTTTCATAAAAAATCTCAAATCTTGACATTTAAATACAAGAGTCAAGACGGACAAGGCACATGTAAAGACTTAAAAATGTGAAGTCAAGAGCGTAGAAATGATGCAAGTTTGATAACATGTCCTAAGTATAGCTAGACAATTCCCAAGTCAAGTCCCATGTCAAGGTGATGGTAAAGACAGACAATGTCCCAAGGAAGGGCATTATTCAGGTCCCTAATTATGTCCCAAGTAAAGACAGAAAATCTCTGTCTTTATTTAAGGCTTTAATTGGGACCTTTTTCTAAGTCAAGACAGACATATCATGTTAATAAGTGAAGATGGACAGGTTCCAGGTCAACACTTAAGTGAAGAAATGCAATTTTCAAGAAAATTCCCAACAAGCCATGTACCAACTAAAGTGAGACAAGCTCCAATCAAGTCCCAAGTCAAGACTAAACTTTGAGCTCTTTCAAAAGATCAAGTTACCAAATGTCAGACGATTTCAATACATAATTCGAGCAAAGTGATCTAAATACATAATTATTGATGTTCTAGTATCTAGTATTTGTTCTATGGTAATACATGGATAACTGTAATAGACACAGCAGTACAAAGCAATGTTGTGCAACTGAACAATTATATAAAATGCTTAATTTGTTACTAGACATAATAAAAAATAAAAAATCTAAGTAAATCAACCATGGAAAGTAAAAACGAGAGATCATTAATAGATAGTGTTTATAGTGATTAGAGAACACAATTTAACATTACATTTCTCTTTTACTATTAAAGAATGTTTAGCATTGTCTTAAAAGCTTAGGAGTAATTTTAGCCCAAGTCATGTGACTCAAGTCCACACCTCTGGATGATAACTTGCTAAAACTGTGCACAATTATAATGTCATTCCTGGTTTGTGATAGTGTTGAGCTTTATGCAATGTGGACTTACATAAAGTATGGGGATAATGGAAGGGTCATCTCTGCGAATAATGTTGGGGACATACTCGGCCTTGGGAACTTTCGATGATATCAACTGGGGAGGAAAAAAATTATGGTTTTGGTTAGTGCGGTGGAGTGTTTTGTCTTCTCACACTCGCTTTGTGTTATTATTGACTACGTACAGGTGTGTCACTGAGTATGTTTGGGTCTACGGGTCAGGTCTATGGGTCAAATAAATAAAACGACATCACAGCAGTAGTCGAAAGATGTGATCTTTCACTAAAAGTGGTGAATGTTTTTTTTGTTTTTTGTTTTTTACATCAGAACATTTTGTAAAATCTCATACATTATAGTAGCTTTACTAAATATCCGCTCAGACGAAAACTTCCTGTGTCTTTGGCACTTAGACGTGACTTTTCACTATAAATTCAGGAAGCTCCGCCTCTTGCCCTTACATTCACCCTGAGCTTGTTTTTGGGGGCGTGGCTTTCGAGGGAATAGTAGAAAGTCATATAAAACAGACAGCTTCATTGACCTTCCACCAAAGCTGTATTAATACACAAATTGTACATACATACAGGTAATCTATTTAAATACTAATCTGTATAGGTTTGAGAGCCCAGTTTCTTTTCTAATCTTTTTGTGCATTTGTTTATTTTTAGGCCTGAAAAAAAAAAAAAAACAGCTCACAAAATCACGTAGTTAGTATTTTATTGCTTTGCTACCTCAAATTGGTCAAGCTGTTGAAGACAATGAGGATGGGTGAGACATTTTCACTTTCTTGCAACCGTCCTAGACAAGCTGTAAACATGTCTTCAGACTAAACTGCGTATTAAATCATGTTTTATTTGAGATGGCAGCTGCAGAAGTAGGTGCCTCTTCAGAAGCATTATTTATAACCTGATGAAACCTGAGTCCAGTGGTAAAATGTCATACTGATGCAAAGTAAGAACTATGCCAGGCTAGCTCTCTTTTTAAGTTTTAATAAACAGTGCATGAAGGAATGGTTTTCTGTGTGTGGTGACTCCACAGAAGTGTTTCTACTGTGCAAGCATTACATATACAATAGATATGCTGTTATAAATGAAAGAACAATCCTGCTTTATATGTTGCATATGTCATGGTACTTGAGACAAGATGACAGAAAATATGATATGACTTATTTCATATGTAATTCAGTGAGTCATAAATCACTCAGTACTAATGCAATCATAACACATGCCCTCAGCTAAGCTTTCTAGATTGATTCTGAGAAAAGTTGGAAGAGCTCACCATGACTTTAGGAGGGATGAAGTCATCGCTTTCACAAGCTAGTCTTTCCATTTCTTTCTCCTCTTCCCAGCCCGTGTCATTACAGCCTCCTTCATCTGGTGCAGCAGACGGCATCTGCAGATCTCCACCTACAGCACAACACGACATGGCACACCACAAATGCACCAGTCTCAGGTCAGTCTCAGACAGAGAGACAGTGGCAGCAGTTTTACATAGACTGCATGACAAACAGAAGCACAAAAAAAGAGAGATTAACAAGTAAATAGTATACGGAGAGTTATTTTCAAAGCACGAATATACCTGGCAGCATAAGAAGGAGAAAGGAAAGAGAAACTAACACCCAGATAATCAGACTAAATTGACAATCAGACAGCTCCCTCTTCCCATAGACACAAATTCCCCGTATAGCGTAGGCGGCACAAAGAGACAAAAAACGATAACAAACTACACATATAGGATGTCACATGCTGACGTGGAAACCTGCAGACCACACATACACACACACACACACACACACACACACACACACACGCACATGTATGCACACAATCTGAAGCCCTAAACACTCCAGCTGAGACAGATACTCACAGAGAGAGAGATAGATTGAGGAACACAAAATTGGAGACAGAACCCCACTCAGAAGAAGACAAACAGACAAGGTCAGAGTCAGCAGCAGAAGAAGAAGCACAACACTCTGTGTGTGTGTGTGTGTGTGTGTGTGTGTGTGTATGAATAATGTAAGTGGCTTGTTTTGGCAGCTACAAGTGGGTATGCTTTCACATACATAAAGCTTAAGCTCTCATATGAAGCATTTGTCTAAGCTTACACAATATCATTTGTAGATCATGAGTAGAGTTGTGCATGGGACTGTGCATGGGACCTTCCCCACCCCACTTCTATATAATATCTCATGGGTTCAGTAAGTTTACACACGATTAACGGCTAGTGCACAGTTTAAAGAAATAGAATACACAACAATATGCTGCGCTGGATCAAGTGCTATTTTATAAGCTGCTGAATATTGAGGGTGGAAACGAATTTTATATCATATTACATTTGACAGAATAAAAATTTCAATCTGCTTCATAAGGCATTGCATGCATTTTCTATCCCCTAAGTGTTCAGGCTTAAAGGTAAGCTCTTGCGTTTCAAGGCGGCAGTCTAGACGCTCTCGAAAAACCCTGAGCTACATGCCAGTGATTTGCATGAAGTGAATCGTTTGCACAGAAAATAGATTTACGTAACCCCTGTGTGAATCCACAGAACTTTCCCTGCATAAATATTGACAGAAATTTTGCTCTCAAATCTGAATATGGCCTTCAGTTTATATCACCACAGAGGTATGAACCAAAAGGAAAAAAAACTAGTAGTCAAAATCTTGATATTTTTAGATAGAACTGTTATTTATTAGCAACCATTTCTTCCCAAAATCTTTCCATCGCTCTCTCCTGTCTACATTACAGTAAATAAAATCTGTGCTTGCATTTCTGTTGTTATATGAAGCAGATTCTCAGTTCCCATGCACACGTCTACTCAGTTTGAATCCTAGTGATGCAACAGGAGTCCAAGAGGGCATAATTGGCTCTGCACTTTAGGTAGAAAAAAATGGCATTTCTTTTTCAGAGCCAGCCAATTACTGAATTTTAGTTCATGTACACAGAATAGTTGAGGGTGGAAAGACTGAAAGGAATGTTTACTTCCCACCCTAAGCTAAATCAGGTTATTTGAATGTGGAGGACTAGCTAGTGGGTGGGAATTAGCTAGGACTAATTGTAAGAAATCTGCACTGAAAGACATACTGGTCTATATTGTGTAGCTTACACAGTGTACCTGGTGTACCAAAAGTCTCCAGCCATTGAGGAAATGAACACTTTTTAGCAAAATATCTTACTTACTTAGCTTATGTTATGTATTTTTTTTTTCAGATAATCTTTAAGCCTTAAAAAGAAGAGTGTGCTGAAATTATTCTCATGTCTGGATCAGTCTGAGAAATTTGCGATGAATGTTAACAGGAAACGAATCATGCATGACACTGTTGCCAGATTGAGAGCCAAAGTTGGGAGAGATGTGTTTTTACAAAGATAATCATATAGAGAATCTTTGTAATATAAAGGTGTTAAAAAGTCTTAACCCTTGCATTCACTCTTGGTACTGTTTGGGTCAAATTGGCCCAAGATATTAATGGGGTTTTAAAAGCAGTACAGAAAAAAATACATAAAGGTCCTTTACATATATTGTCTTTTTTTCCAAACAATCTAAAAACATTTGTGATTTGTGAATATTTGCATTTACTAGATAACATTTAACATTGAAAGTGTCATTTGTTTTTGTGATAAAGTTATACATTGTGTAACAAAAGATGGTGGCATAAATTTGGAAAAAAAATCAAAATGGAATATTGTTTCAATTAATGTTTCTGAACAACAATAAAACACGAGAAATAAAAGATTATTGCAGTCACTGGCTATGAAATACAAAAAAGCTCTCAAAAACGCATATGCAAATGCGGATGATTTACAACAAATGCAGAACACTTTTAGTAAAACTATAAAACGGAGGCGTTTGACCCAAACACCACACGAGGGTTAATTTCCAATAATATGGAGACTTATGGGGCATCCTGTAAACCTGTATGACTTTTGATGTAATTTCTTTACCATTAGTCATAGGGTTAGGGTTAGGACAGATAAGCTGTGTGTGTATTTGTGTGCGTTTCATACATTCAGCTAATGATGACTGTGTGTGGGTGGGTGTGTAATAGTGTATGCGTCCTAATTTGTCTGTCTGTACGTGTGTGTAATCAGGGCAGTGTGCAGGGGTGGGTTAATGGGTTGACTCACAGTCTTTTGAGTCGGGTAGCGAGTCTTGCTTGACCGGGGTCGGGTCGCTCCAGGAGCGGTTGAAGCTCTTCGCCCTGCGCTCTGCAAAGGCTAGTGGAGGTGGAGAGATGATCACACACACTCTCTCTCTCTCTCTCTCTCTCCTTCAATCATACTGTGCCTGCTTAATATGTGTCACATGACGTAGAGATGTCCGGATCACTAACCACATGCTTCACAGCTCACACACATATTTCTCACCTTCTGTTTCTCACCATCACTGCCTAGATTAACGCTGTGATTTTTCTGGCAGTTCCTTCCTATCCTGCTCAGACAACCCCAACACATAGTTTAAGACCAAGAGCTAATTCTAGTTCGTTAATGATCTTAATGATCACCAAGGAGCACAGGAGCACCGTTAATCTAATCATGCACACGGGATTCCCGCATTCCCAATTGCAATCCATATGTACATAACATCCATATGATGCAAACACGATACCATGCCTGGACATACCAAAACACGAATCACAAATGAACAAGGCACAAATGAAGTCAATCATGCGCTCCATAAGACACTCATACACATGCACACGCGGTGACTCACTCTGTGCTTTCATTCGTCTGCTGCCCACCATTCGAAGGTGCTTCCGGAAATTTCTGCACACATGTTCATTAGAAGGAAAGAGAAGAAAGGGATGGGGAAGAGAATCCGATTATTGGATCAAAAGTGTGAACAATGAACGGAGATGAGAATCTAAGAGTATAGTCTACTGTCTGAGCACGTATTGTACAATCTACTTATCCTGCCTCTTATTAGCCATTTCAGTCATTTTTAACACATAGACAAACACAACAAAACATTCGAACCTAAACTCTGTGTGTGATTACTAGAACCGAAATCCTGTTTAGTTGAATCTCAGAGATCGAGCTACTTGTGACTTGGAAAAATATGTGATTGTGTTTCTGAAATAGTCATAATGCATTCGAATGTGTTTTAACATTTACCTTTATGGCATTTGGTTGAGCGATCTACATAGTGCTTTTGATGTCTCTATCGATGATACTGATTCAACAGGCCAATTCGGTCAAGAATTCCTCAGTCTAAAACTCTCGAACTGAATACTAAATATATGAACCTTTCATGGAAACCAGTGAAACATAAAGCAACTAAATAATGCTCTGTGCACAATCCCTGATTGATATTAAGTAGTTCACTGTTTTCAGGATAAGGGACTGTATCAGGTGTGAACCCAAGTCAGTGATTTACATTTCTGGCATATACGCTTATTCAGGGCAACCTACATTTTCATATCATTTTATACCACTGACGGTTAATTGCCTTGTTCAAGGGCCCAGCAGTGACAGCTTGGTAGACCTGGGATTCAAACTCACAACCTTCTGATGAGTAGTCCAACACCTTAACCACTAAGCTACCACTTCCCAGTGATGTTAAATATCTGGATGTCTAAGTGTCATAATGTACTGTATATTAGAAACACTGCACTGATTGGATTGTAAATTCGGGAATATTCTTTAATAGAGACTTCAACTTTTATCTCATAAGTCATTTAACATTTCATCACTGGGTCAATATACTGAATTGTACCTACCTACCTGCATTTCCCTTCACTCTAAGCCCATTCACACACACACACACACACACACACACACACAATGGGTGAAGTATCGAGCGTCTTCTCATGCTTTCCCTCACTCTTGCTCACTATTATCATTCTGCCCTACTGTCCACCTACACGGGTATGGCGCTACTCTCATTACTATTATAACCATCCACAAACAGCCACACAAGTGCAGGAGAGCATTTTGCTGCATTTTGGCGCAATCATAGACACATAATTACAATGTAGTGACTTGGGAATAATTGGCAGGGTAGTGACAGAGTGATGGGATGAAAGGAAGACGTGTAACGAATGAAGAGAACGAGAACACAGTGATCCCACTGTCTCTTTTGTCCCCTTTGTCCCTTTCACCCCAAGGCGTGACTGGATGTTATATCACCTACATTAATAAGAGCATTAAAAAAAAGGAAGAAAGAAAGAAGGGAAGCAAAGAATGATGACTCCTGCACCTCCTATGTCATTTTTATTTCTTTATATTCCTCCTCTCCTTCCCCTGTCTCCCATCTTTCTTTTTATTCTTCCATTTCGTTGTGTGTGTGCAGGGTTTTAGATGGAGTGATGTGAGTCTCAGCTTGCTACTCAATTCCTTTCCTCGATTCAGGAGCTTGTCCGCGTCATATCATCCTTCTCCCTAAGCAGCTGGGCATTGTGGGATACATACAGTTCATGTACCTAGCTCCTGTAAACCAACACACACACCTTCCACATTCACTCTGATTATACAACAATTTTTCACCTGTGCTCCCTCTCCCCCATCTCTCCTCCCCTCCCCTTCTCTTCTCCTCTCTTCTCTTCTCACTTCCACTCCTTCTCTTTTCCTCAATCTCCTGAACGAATGATTGCAAAATCGCCACCGGCTGTTTCCCGAGTGACTGGGAATTCATTCAGGCCTGCTTCAATTACATTTCTCTCATGTTCAGGAATTGCCTCTGATAATATTTATTCATATAGCGCACGGCTCTGTAAAAGACAAACGGCGTATTCAAATATTTCTGGCTACGCTTGATCACTCACTCTTTACTATTAACCACCATCGCTTCCTAATCGAATCAATTTCACTGATGTCTGTGTGGGTGTAAAAAAAAATAATTAAAAACATTAGCACAGTGATTGAATTGTGTACAACAGACAGAGGTTTACTCTGAACTCTCTTTTTGTTTTCATATTTTAGATAATTTATAGATAATTTATATTTTTAGATAAGTTATATAAGTTTTCACAGCTGGAAAAAAAAAGCAGTCTCAGGACGTGGCCTAAGGACTACTTACTGAGACGTGACGTTCTAATGAATGAACTTTTTAATTATAATCCTATGTAATTAGTACCAATTATCATTAAGCATTTGCGGAATATCTAATCAAACCAGAACTCCGACAGTGACTGAGGTAGACACCGGGTTATCCATGTGATACAGAACAAAACTGCACTGAAATTAGTGCATAAGTGATCGACTGTCACTTACACTAAGAATAATTTCTGCATCATGTTGTCTAAAATGATCCAAAACAGAAAAAGTAAAGTAGTGCAACGATACTTTATTCTACGGAGCCTCTAAGGTGACATTGTAGATATTGTTTAATAAGGTGTGGTCACGAAGTAATTAACTGAAGCCACATGATAATATATGGAAGCTGTTAATTTAATATTTCAAGGCCAGCTCAAGGCCATGAATTATTGTTTTGGCTACGAGATACCAAAGTCATGGCCGTGAATTTTTTAACTTGTTTTAATATGCAGTGCGACTGACATCTTAACACGTGTCCTCCAGATAATTATTTGGCAGGAATGCATGAAAGTGTCTGTAAGCTTGGAGAATTTGCTTAATGTAACATGGGCTAATGGTATATCCATTTGCAACGCCAGTGGCTCCAGTGTATGTGTGTGTATACTTCATTCTAAGATTGTAGTAATGTGTTTTATTAGCTACCGTCTCCATCCTTAGGCCACAATGATCTAATTCAGTTCATTTATTTCTTTATCACTAATTTTAATTTTCACTCATTTGCAGCATGTAATGGCTGCACGATCGCTCTCAAGAAACTAAACTCGTGGAGTCTAAATATTAAACCGGTAGCCGCACTTTATTATATATCCATCATGTCAACTTAGCAGCTTGGAATTCTTGTGGAAGTAGAGATGCTTTCAGCATTTTCCGCCACAGACTAGAATTAAAACTTTTTTTTAAACTGAGAGACCTTTTAAATGGAGTTAGTTTAATTTCATAATAAATATTCAAAAGGGTTTGCTTTGGAAATGCCAGCCGGTCACCCATGAGGGGGTTACAGTGGATACGGAGGATGAGAGAAGCTAACATTTAACAGGCAAAAGAATGAGTTTACTCACGATATCCTGCAGAACAGCCCAGGAGGATGTCCATAAAACACAGAGAGAAGAGAAAGAGAAAAAAGTCACTTTACAGCTCTGATGACGTGTGCTGCTGTAATGTGAGTGTTGTGTGGAGGTGTTCTGGTGTGCACTTTGCTCACTGTGTACTCGTCAGCTTTCTGAGTCACTGACTGTGTGAAAAAGTTTTTTGTATGTTTGATGGGAGAACCCACAGGACCATCTGTCCCCGAGGTTACTGTACACTGAAACCTAATGTGTGTGTGTGTGTGAGAGTGATGTCAGTGGGTTCCTCACGCCTGCATGGTGGTGGTAGCAGTCTGGAAGCTGAACATGTTCTCTTTGGGGTACCACTGGTTGTCTTCTGTTGGAGAAAAAGTAAAGTTAGTTGTAGCTGTGGGTTTACTAAACACTTTATATTTAAAATCCTGGCTGACGTATACTTCTGCAGAAATGCACGTCATTTTTTTAAAATAAAAAATGGAAAGTTAAAGAAGAGCCAAGCTTGTATTATTACTGCAAGAAGCGGGATAAATTTATAATTTTGAAATTTATATCCTGAATTTATGGATTTCTGTAAAGTGGCTTTGTGAGAAAATTGCTAGGCAGCAAATAAAATTGAATTGAATTTCTAATTGACAAATTTCTAATAGGTCTGTTATTTCAAAATAAAAAAAGAAAAACAAGTCAACTTTATTTATTTATTTATTTACATACTATTTATTTATTTATTTACTAATTCATTCACTTATTTACATACTATTCATTTATTTGTTTATTTATTCACTTAGTTATATATTATTTATTTATTTGTTTATTTTTTATTCTTGGCACAAATTAATCTAAGAAATAAATTCCATTTAGATTCTAAATTGAAATAGATCTTGATTAAACTAATTAAACGTTGGCTTATTTTTAATTATTATAAATACTTATTTTAAACTTTAACTTTTTTAACAAGTTTCTGCTTTCACCATGAAAGGTCGAGAAGTCAAATAATCATAAAACAGCAAAAAAAAAAAAAAAGCCCAGCACTGTATATTTCAGAGTAAACAGAATTGACCTGGAAGCATAAATAATCCAGGAAAAAGATTGATGCTGTGCTGCCGATTCCACATGCATGAGCTGACAGAAGGATATGATTGGCTAGTGTCGCTGTGATCGAAAGCAGAGGGAGTATGTCATCCCTCCCACCTTGAGAGAGCTTCGAACCTCTGCTGCGTTTGTACACAGGCCATTACTAATGGTAGATAAACAAAAACAAACCTAAAATTTGACATAATTGTTATATTGCCTCATTGTGACTTTCTCACAGAGCCTCGGGCTCATTAATATTTGGATGCATTTGAACACTGCTATCTTTTATGAAGATTCTTATCAATTGTTAAATGGCTCTAACACACATGCTCAGAAGCATAATTCAGCCTTTCATGTGTTGCTCAGCACACACACACACACACACACACACACAGGTGCACTGCACAGAGGGCGAGAGAGGCTCACAGAGACACAGAGAGAGACACAAAGAAAATACAGACCACGGCACATCCAACAAACGCCCCTTCTGATCTCTTGTCTTTCTCTCTCTCTCTCCGTTCTCTTTCCCATCTCACCTCTGTCTATAAAAGTTACGCGGTCCACACTGCTCATGCGCTCTAGTGGGCGGTGCTGCTTGCCTGGCTCTCGCACGTTGCTCTCCAGCTCTAGCGAGCCGTGACTGCGCGAAGGTGCTCCAGAACACAAGTCGCACGCCAGGCCGCACTCTTTGCCCTCGCCCCAGCCGCGGATGTTATGGGCACTGACAGAACTCTGCAGGGGCTGAGAGAGGTGGTGGTGATGATGGTGGTGGTGGTGTGGGTGCTGCGATGGACCCGCTCCTGCACTTCCCGACGCTCCGCCTGCAGGTTGCTGTAAGTTCGGCCCAGTGGTGCTATGGTGATGGTGGTGGTGATGCTGGATGGGTGAGGAAGAGGTGGAGGCCTGGGCGAGGGTTTGCGAGGCAGACGGGACATCCCGTGCCTGCTTCAGCACATCCAGCTCCAAGCTCTCCTTGCTGGTACGGCTGCCGGCCAGCATGGTGCTCTCGCCACTGATGGTGTAGACGCGTGATGGCTGCAGCGAGCACTCCACGCACTTCTGCTGCTCCTCCTCGACTGAGAAGCTGCGCTCTAGAGACAGACGGCTCTCAGAGCAGATAGACGGGACAGCTGAAGGCTGCAGCAGGCGCAACGTAGGGTCGATCAGATTGGGCTCGGTGCTGCTGTTTGAGTCCTGAAGAGAGAAGCTGTCCTGGTGGTTGTTGTTCTGGGCACAAACACTATCCGGCGAGTCCGAGTCGTGGCCAATGAGGGTGTCGGACAATAAGTGATCTTAAATGACAGAAACAGAGAGAACCAAGGATTCAAAAAGAGACAAATGAGGTCATGTCCAGTAGAAACATTTTGAATAATAAATAAATGTGTAAGAGGCTTAAGATAGAGGTGTGCTTCAGGACTAGGATTCCCCCAGATCCAACAAAAGAGGTCGAGGGAGCAAATTAGGTAAGAGTGTGGTGCTGTACAATGTGTTTGTAGCCAGCAGAATGGAAATAATATAAACAAATAAATTATTTTATAGCCATAAGTCTGATATAAATTGAGTCAGGACTCTGTTGGCTTTCAGAGTGAGACGTTTGTTTTTTCCTCTGTTGGATAACCTTACACAGAATTTTAGTGGGTGAAGATAACACCTTCAATTGTTAGATGCTTATGAACAAACATTGGGGCATCTCAGAGAGCAGAGATGGGTTTGATATCATCATTTATTTTGAAGATTTATTTTAAAACTAACCGTTTTTCTATTTTTATGAATATATTCCCCCTTGTAGGCAGAGTAAAAAATTCTTGTAGCCATTAAAAAGTGTCTACTTTCACATGAGCCATTAATCAACACTGTGTAGTGTGACCTGACAAAGAAATCCAATGCCGAACATGGACACAGACAAAACAGGCACAAATTCCATTTTTTGGCTTCTGGGAAAAAGACTCAGCTGATATGTTTCTATTCTGGAAAATAGAACCAGCTACTTTTGTTACACAAAAATAGTAACTGCAGGAGCTGGCTGGATTTGTTTCAACTTTCTGTAGGCAGACAGGATTTGTCAGAATTCCTTCAGGACCAGGTGAGAATGTGATTTGAAAGCGTCCCACGCACTCCTCTAGCCTGAGGTGCACTCAGAGAGGCTTATCATGAAAGGGGAGGGTGAGGAAGAGCCGTCAGTAATGAGTGTCTGACCTGATCCGTTTCGGCTCTCAGGGTGAGCGTGAAGGTACTCTCCAAATGCTCGGGCTGCTCTGCAAAGAGACACATAGGATCCATCATACACACACCGGCTATTGCATCAACACGAGCACACCACAAGACATGACAGAGCCTGTGAGTCATGATAATTGATTTTCTAAACCCAATCAATTACCCGGACTGGATCTATATCTGCCCTGACTAAGACAAATTTAGGGCGAACTGTGGGCTTGCTAACAGTAAATGGAGTCATAAATTCAGCCTGTTGTTTTCTTTGATCCAGCACCTACACACAGGGATGGAGAGAATAAGAATAACACATGAACACTGTCTACAGTTCTTAAAGACATGAAATAGCATTTACACACACTATGCAGTGACTGTTTTGGGTTTTAAAAAAACATTTCTACAGCTCTGGGGTGCAAGTAGAAATGTGCATCCAGTTTAGTCTCTGCCAATTCCCACATGCTAGCCAAGTCAGTCTCTTACACACGATAACCATTAGGAGTGCGAGAGCTCAGGGAGTTCACTTGCTAGCCTGATTTACACAATATAATAGCTTGATGTTGATGAACTTCTGATGTTAGCTCACAATATTAATAACATAACAGTTAGTCTGAAGTTAGCTTGCTTGTTATCAAGCTTGCTGGTGTTTTATTTTAATTACATTATTTCCTCATTTTAATATCCGCTAGCTTTTATGCTAAAGTCAAATAGCATTGTGCTAAAGTAAATCATCAATCAGTTGTTGTGTTTAGGTAGCTGGCATGCTTAGCTAATGTTTGAAAATAAAAACATGCTAATTCGGTTCTACACATTTTTTTTTTTTGGGAGTTTAAGGACACTATGTGGCCAAAGCTGTTTTTAACAGAATGAAAAATGACTTTATGTTTAAGAAAACAGTCAGAAATAACTGATTTTGGTCACATTTTGGATTTGTTATCATGGTCATAGATTTCAAGCAGTAAAAAATCTGTTAATGTAACCAATACAATATTCTAATAAACAGCTGTAACCAATACAATATTCTAATAAACTCATGCTTTATCATGCTTTACTGACAGGAATGAGGCAAACACACCACAAAAACAGAGTGTAATGGATGTTAAAACAGTCACACAAGAAGCAAATGCTAACTAAAGGCTGTGTAATGCTAATCTCACAAAACTGCTTAACATGAACATATGCTAACCGGTAAAAATAGGTGAATTGAAGCAATTCCAGCAAAAGTACACAGTCCATATAGAAAGTCTAAATTGTAAAACCCAACAAAAGCTTGAAGGTTATCGTGGATACAGACACAATACATGTAAAATAAAATTATATACAATTTTACAAACACAATCATACACAGTACGACATGCAGTGAAATGCTTTTTATTACTGTCAGTGTTATAAAAATACAAAAATGGAATTTAAAAGTAAAATAAAATAAAACAGAATCGGTAATAGATAGCAGAGGAAAAATAAATAGAAAAAAATATGAATAAAAAATGTAAAAAAAAAAAAAATTTTTTAAAAGGTGATATAAAAGCTATATAAATTTATTTTAAAAAATTATTATAAACAATTATTATATATTTATCATTATATAAAATGCATATCTTTTTAAATCTGTTCAGATTGTGTGGCGGATCTGGGACACAACTACATGTCTAAGTGGTTACTACAGAATCAATATTGTATTAAAACAAATGCATTGACATAAATAACCTGTGACCTTTGTCAGAGCTGCTGTCACAGAACATGTATACATATAAAAAATGAATAAAGTATTGAACAACGATGAGGTATAATGTGCATTAGACTGTAAAGAACATGCTGCTCATTCACTGTTGAATATCACTGGATTGTTTCATCATTCTGATTTTATTCTGACTGACTATCGGTCTAATTTTGCTTTATTTCAGATGCTCAGTGTCATTTGTGTGTGCTTTATGTAATCATAATGGATTCTATTATATGTAGGGGTGGAACGATTCATGAAAAATCCCCGAACCGTTCAATTCACTTGTCACGGTTCGAGACACGTGCATATTGTTCAGGTCCGGCCATGTGCAGTGTAATGTGTTTTTTATTATTTGGCACGGAGGCGAATATTAGGAGTCTCGAGTGCTGCAGTTCAGCAGGTCAACTGTTGAAATGGCAAGCCGCTCAGAGTTTTTAGAGGAGGCACCGACAGTATCCTTTCGGTCTACTGTGTGGGATCGTTTTGGATTTAGAGCTTCATATGATGACGGCGGTAAGAAAGTGGTGGATACATGTTACTTATGCTAATGGAAACACTTCCAATATGTTAGCTCATCTGCGGAAACCTTACCCCAGTGTGTCAACTGACAGCGAAAGAAATAAAAAGTCGGGTAGGAAAGAACAACTTCTACTACCTGAAGCATTTAAGCGACCGCTCAGTGAAAAGTCAGACAGGGCTAAAGCTATAACAAGAGCACTGTCTGTTTTTATAGCGAAAGATAAGCAGCCTTATGATGTGGTAGAGGATGCAAGATTTAAGTATATGATCGAAGTACTCGAGCCGCGGTATAATATTATACTTCAGTGTCATGTTTACAGCAGGGGACAATGTCACTGCAAGTAGGTCTCGTCTCTCAGCGTCTCTCAGTTTTTTGATTTCATGGCCATGAGAATAACTTATTTTTTAAATACTGTAAATGGTAGATTATAAGGCTATATATTTTATGCTGATGTATGGTATTTCTAAAGTGTTAAAACGGGAAAAAAAAACATTAACAATGTATAACCGAAATCTAACAATCTAACCGAAAACCGTGACCACAGAGCCGTCATACAAACCGAACCGAGGATTTTGTGAACCGTTCCACCCATAATTATTTGTTATCATTTCACTGCCCAGTGATTTGAAATGAGCCCTTCATTCATTCTGACTGTGTTGGCAAGCAAAGCCTTTCTGTAAATGACACTCTAAACACAGTAGGACTTCCCAGCTTCAAAATAAAGAACTAGATTGAAATGTAAGGTCATGCCGTGAAGAAAATATCACAGACGTTTAGTCGTTTGGAAAAGTGACACTTATTTTTTTTAGCTTTGCCAGTGACCTTGCATCTTTTATAGCGACAACAGACTTAAGCAGGGATTGCTGATGAAAGTTTCCAGAGCTTAGAGCTAAAGATCTTCAGGGAAGGAGAGGAAGCATATGGAAGAAAAAGTAACATTATAAAAACATTAAAGAGAGAGAGAGAGAGAGAGAGAGAGAGAGAGTGAGAAAGAGTAAATGAGAGAACATCGCAATCAACATTGTACCCGAGATCTGTGCCAATCTCAGACCCACATGTAATCTCTTTATCTTTCTACTTCAGGCTCGTGAAAGGATGAAAATAAACTCGTGTATGGACAGGGAGAGAAATAGAACCTAGCTTCATCTCAAAATAGATATCAGATTGTCAATATTACTCAATATCCTGTTAATTTCAGAGATTACCTAACTAATAATAACCATAAAGTTTTCTGAACATAACACTTGATTTCAAGAATGTTCTTAAAGCATTTTTGTAACACTAAAGTTTCTTGAATGTTAGTTTTTGCCTAAACTGCATTGGGTCACAATGTTCTAACAGCATTATGATGTAAACTATCATTACAAGCAGTGTTTTTAGAATACTTTGGAAGCCAAACCTTCTTAGAGCCTGTTGAATATGTAAGGAACAAATATGATGAATTGGAAAACCTGAGGAAAATGATTAAGGGCATGGTTTAAGATGATGAAGTGGTATGATGCAGCGATGAAATATGAAGTAGTTACTGTTACCACCCAAAGTTAGCACAGAAACTTGCCGATGCTAATCATTTTATTGACAAAACAGTGTAGCTTTTATTAGTTTATAGATCATTTTGATGGTGTGGAGCATCTGTATGAGCATCTAAATGAGTACCTGTTATTGCTTACAATATAGCAGCTACAAACAAGTCCAAGATATCCCCAAGAAATTACAAACCCATTTGTACTGGAGTATTTAAAAAACGAATGTAAAGTTACAGCTTTGCTTCTTACTCTTTCAATGCGCCGAAACTGGAGACTCCTTCTAAAAATTATTTTAAGAAGCGTCCCTGGGTAAGACGTTATTATAGAAATTGTGACATATTAGAACGAGTGCGTTAATATAAACCAGGTCGACATTTTTTCCCATAGATGCCGGAAATCAGAGAATAATAATGAGAGAGTAATTAGCCCATGTATGAGGAGGCTTCATCAGTAACCATCCATCAAACCAGCTCAGGATCATGGGACCGAGCTCCAGATTGCCAGACATCTGCACCAACCCCACCGGTTGCGTGTTGAATGACAGAGTAAGCTGAAAGCAGCCTTCGTGACACACTATCAAAGCAACCAGCAATCCCATAGTCAATCAGAGATTTAAGTTACATGCTGTTTAAGTGTGGTACGGATATTCTGAAGACCTAGCCGAAGCATTTTCTGATCCTCAAACGTTGGCATGCAGGCTAGCTCGAGCCCCTTGTGAGTCATAGCTCTGTAAGAAACAGCTCTGCATCAAAACATCGGAGGAGACAAACTGAACAGGAAGCCTCTAATGAGGGCAGGCTTTTGCTGGGTTTTTTCTTCAAAACTGAAGATAATACCCCTACACAAACTAACACACGCACACACACCGGAACCGGGTGTCCACAAAGAAAGGGACAAACGCTATACATCCTCTTCTAAACATGCACAACCGCCGAGCACCCACTCCTCGCTTAAAATTGCAACCTCCTCCACATGAGCTGTCACGCAGCCGGGGATCCCTCTGCCGGCGATTCCACTAGTGTAAAAGCTAACGCCTCAGGGCCTGTAACACCATGTCCTGGAATGTGAAGTCTGTCTTCTGGCACAAGGGCATGATGTGAATGACACCAGTATCAATTATTCA
This sequence comes from Hemibagrus guttatus, assembly GCA_033459395.1. Taxonomy (NCBI): domain Eukaryota; kingdom Metazoa; phylum Chordata; class Actinopteri; order Siluriformes; family Bagridae; genus Hemibagrus; species Hemibagrus guttatus. The sequence continues at coordinate 6,347,877 of JAUCMX010000014.1, read as the reverse complement.
GGTCTAGCCTACACAAGCGGGTCTCCACATGACCATAATGAGCACTCGGCTCAATCTCCCTGATAATGGGAGGACAAATCAGTGTGAAGAGCCACGCAATCCACTTCAACACTCAGAGGAAATGACCGGTACATGACCGGTAAACATGTTGATGGATATTATATATCCACTTAAATTGGAATTTTTTTATCATATAATATCAGTATTGTAATAAATGATGTCATAATATGTTTTTGCAAGACATAAGGGATATTATGCCATTATTTTATTTTTTCAAATAAATTGACTTGAACTCTGGTTTCCTCCCCCGGTCCAAAGACATGCATTGTAGGTTGATTGGCATCTCTAAATTGTCCGTAGTGTGTGATTGTGTGAGTGAATGAGAGTGTGTGTGTGCCATGCGATGGGTTGGCACTCCGTCCAGTGTGTATCCTGCCTTGATGCCCGATGATGCCTGAGATAGGCACAGGCTCCCCGTGACCCGAGAATAGATCGGATAAGTGGTACAGACAATGGGGAAAATTTTTTTTTTTTTTTACTTTTTCACCTTTTATGCTGTCTGCTCATGACCCATGAACTCTAGAGTGTTTTATTAAGAAAAATAATAATCACTTGAAGGATAAACTCCTAAATAAATGTATGAAAGTCTTGTAGTCAGTGCTACGAGGCAAATATATGTCATGTCTAAGTAGAGTGACTTTTTTAGATTGCGTATTGAACCATTTTTACCTATTAAAAAGAAACCCAATGCTTCTTTCATTGCCAGCTTTTCCCTGGCATAGTGTGTGTGTATATATATATATATATATATATATATATATATATATATATATAATATATATATATATATATATATATATATATATATATATATATATATATATATATAAATACACATATACACACACACACACACACACATATGTCGAGGTGCTGCTGGCGTCACAGCCTCCTCTGTTCTCCACAACCAAATCGCAAGCATTAACACCTACAGCCTGGATGGCAGACATCTCTGGAGGAGGAGCTTTAACCACAGAGGAGGTCACTTAACACATGATTTCGCTGCAATTTATAGCACACCGTTAGAGCGATTTCTCTTTCTCGGCATGGTGTGAATAGAAAACAATCCTTTCGCTAGTAAGAGGCAATTATCAGCCCCCTCTGAAGACCTCACGCGCTGCTTCATATTTTTCATTTACGTCCTCCGAGTTTTGATTAACATAAACAAGACGCCCCACTGCTTGGTGAATTGCAACATTAATAATACATAAGGAGGAATAGAGAAAGCTGGATGAGCCCTGTGTCAAAAAAGAAATTGGGACACAAAAGACCGCGCTGACCTGTGGCACAGGTGAAATGGGAAACCAACCGGAGTCCTGGTTTTTCCTGGGGGTCCAGGCAGTGAATACGTAATTAGATTTGTCTGTAAGCCGATAAATAACATCAAATGTAGTCTAGAACTGACAGCTAGACCATAGCGCAACTGTTAAGGCAATACAATTATCCGTTTCTGGTGGACAAATACAAATTTGAACAAAAACAGCAGCCCTAAGCGTGGCATGGCGACGCATCAGGGAGCTGTGCTGCCTCACCTCAGGCAATATACAGAAAATACTGAAGATGAATGAATGAATTAACAGCAGGTCTACAGGCATCCAGCCCAGAAAAGATAAAGTGAAGAAAAGAAGCACAAAAGAATCATTGGAAGTATTTCTATTTTATATTGCTGCTTTTAGTTTTGCTGTAGAATTGAAGTCATTTAAGTTATAGTATTGCAATGAATACTTAGCAGGATACACTGCTGCTTTAATAGCATTAAAATGATATAAATGTCTCTAATCTCATTCATCTTCATTAAGCGCTTTCTCCTGGTCAGAGTCTCAGTAGATACAGAGCATATCCAGGGATCACTGTGTTAACGTTAAATCACAACATGGATAATTTTGTATCTTGAAAAGATCTCAATATATAAGATGTTTTCTCTAAAGTTGGTGAAACAATTATCAGTAGAATATTACATGTACACATTCATGACTGGATTCCAGCATACCAGCAAGTAGGCATGTGGTAGCTCAGTGGTTAAGATGAAAAGGATGTGAGTTCAAATCCCAGGATCCCACCGAGCTGCCGCTGCTGGGCCCCTGGGCAAGCACCTTAACCCTTCTGCTCAGTTGTATAAATGCTCTGAATAAAGGTGTCTGCCAAATGCAATACCCAAACCATGCCCATAAGACTAAATGGCCTTCTGTCTTAGGTACCAGTTTACATTTCTGCCATTTGGCAGAAGCCCTTATCCAGAGCAACTTACAATTTATCTCATTTTATACAACTGAGCAGGTGAGAGTTAAGGGCCTTGCTCAGGGGCCCAGCAGCACCCGCTTGGTGGACCTGGGATTCAAATTCACATCCTTCCGGTCAGTAGTCCAACACCTTAATCCCTAAGCTACCACATCCCCTAAGTGCCACATCTTTCAATTGGGCTGATGTCTGTTCTGTGTCACAGGAATTTTTGCTCTGTCTCTGGCCTCCTCCATGACCCTGACCCTCTGCTCTAACCTCTTGTTCTTTCTTCTAAGCTTGAATTTGCAAAGAATCAATTGCATGTAAATAAATGTATCCTGCCCTGATGCCCAATGACGCCTGAGATAGGCACAGGCTCCCTGTGACCCGAGAATAGTTCGGATAAGCGGTAGACAATGAATGAATGAATGAATGAATGAATGAATGAATTATCACATATGACAGTTTCTTCCTCAAATTCTAGGTGGCAGAGCTTTGAGGCTTCTAAAACTTTCTTCCAGACTTGTTCCTTGTTTTGACAGCCCCTTGGTCTTCATGATGATGTTGGCTTAGATATATTCTCTAACAAAGTCTGGAGTCTTCTAGAAACTAGAGGTATTTATAGTGAGACACTTGCCATTCAACTGCTTAGGTGACTTCTGATAGCAACTGGTTGTTCCTGAACTACGTTTGTTAAGTAACTAAGTACTGAGTAAAAAAATTTTTTTTTTAATTTGTAAATAATTTCGCCTCCATTTTGCCACTTTTTACTAGAAAATCTTTTATAGATTTAGAACATATATTCTCATATATTACATATATAACATATATAGTCTATTTATGGTAGATCTATCTATAGATGGTAACATTATAAAAGTTCAAGGGGGTGAATACTTATGCAATGCACTGTATAAAAAAAATCTTGATGAACTATTGTACTAATTGTCAGGTGTCACTGGGTGACTAAATGCAAATGTAAAACTTAATCCTGACTCTTTGCCAAACGCCATTATTTCTAGTAGCTCCATTATAGGAAATATGCCTGGATAGCTTAAGTACAAGGAAAGCAGAAGGAACAACCTTCCCCTGAGGTCATTCATCAGGTTATTGTGCACTTTTAAGGGTCCTGCATTGAGATGTTTAAGCAAAGAAAACTAATACTGCATTGTTGTTGGCAAAGCAGTATAAGATACCTGAACAGATTCTGTGCAAGCTCACACCTAAAGCTGTGTACAGCTCTTTCCCTTCGCACCACACTGAGGACACAGTCCTGATGAAAGCTCGCAGCTAGGCAGATCACTACACACCCTACAACACCCAAGTTCGTCCATTATGATATATCTGACAACACACACACCTGCACACACACACACACACACAGCATTTTCATGCAGTGTTCTGCTCTTTCACTCCACATATCCACTCTGCTGTCTCTTTGAAGCCGTACACATGTGGGCAGATCCTACCCACCTGTCCTTTAAATAAATTATTGTTAAGCGCCTTTTATAGAAGCTGCAATGGCACAGCTGAGCTAGATTGCAATTATAAGATTGCATGGTACATGGAAATATAAATATCTTCTACTAACAAGAAATCAGCTTTAATGAAGCAGCGGCTGTGAAAAGAGAATAAATAATAACCTCGGAGTTCGAATATTCTCTTAGCAGCCTTTTTATTTCCCTCTGAAACACTGACCACTTGGACGTAACACTAGTTCTTAAATACTTAATACTGACAGATACATCCAAGAGGCTGAATAACCGAAAGTCAGTGCAGGAAGGCGGGAGAATGCAGGAGGAAGAGTCTGTCTCTAAGGCACTTCATCAGTTTAATGGCCTCTTCCAAATCCACTTGACTCCTTAAAGATGTGAGGTTGAATATCCCTGCATTGAGACACAAGATCATTAGAACTGCTCTAATAGTACGTTCAAACGCACAGCCTGTTTACATGGAATTTGAGGACCTTCCTGCAGAACAGACCACTGATTAAAATGTCATCTCCTACATGAGCCACAGAGCTACAGCACTCCCTAATGACGTCCAGAAGGTTCCCTGAGTTTCAACAGAAGACATATTTGGAGGCGGAGCTTTAAATGTCAAAGGCATTATCGTAGTGCCAAAGTCATCCTGAAATCTGTATTATTTCATCCCCTAAGCCTAATTACAGTGCACAGTGCACGTTCTGATAAGATAGAGAAAGATAAAGAGAGTAGTGGGAGACCCGTATAAACCAACCAGCTTGATAGTTTAGCTTAATGCCTGCAATTTGGTTTCCTCACAAGGTGATAACTAGGTATGGTTAAAACAAAACAAAACAAAAAAAACCCCGATCTTACACAAGGAACATTTCGCCATCTCAAAGCTTTCTGGTGGTGCTCATTTATAGGCATGCTTGAAAAATTGCTTTTCAAAAAGCAAGTGTTGGCTTCATAAATAACCCGTAAACTTTCATAGACATCCATGGGGAGTAGAACAAGCTGGTTCTATGGAAAACATACAGTATATTTATCTTCATGGATATCAAATATAACTGTGCATCATTTCCTCTAGGGTAGAGCTGATAAGGAGGTTACGGCCCCATTACCCAGGAGTGTTCAGTGGGCATTCAACAGCTGCTCATGATTTGCTCCGTCTTGGATTTAAAGAACAGCAGGCACACAAATGAGCATCTCTTCTCTTACTGAAAATCCCCAGGAGGATCTTCTACTGCACAATGTATGCGAGGTGCTTAGAGGGATATTTTTGTACAAAATAAAATGCTGTTTGGTGTCTGGAATTTGCTTCTTTAGGTTTGCAGTAGAGTCTCATCCAAAAATTTAATCCAAAAATCATTTTCATAAATCTGAAACAAACAAACAAATAAAAATGTTTAGAAGGCGGCACGGCAATGTTTAGTGGTTAGCACGTTCGCCTCACACCTCCAGCATCCTGGATTCGAGTCTCGCTCAAACTCACTGTGTGTGTGGAGTTTGCATGTTCTCCCTGTGCTTGATGGGTTTCCTCCGGGTGCTCCGGTTTCCTCCCATAGTCCAAAGACATGCTTCTAGGCTGATTGGAATCTCTAAATTGCCCGTAGTGTGTGATTGCGTGAGTGAATGAGAGTGTGTGTGTGCCCTGTGATAGGTTGGCGCACCGTCCGGGGTGTATCCTGCCTTGATGCCCAATGACGCCTGAGATAGGCACAGGCTCCCCGTGACCCGAGGATAGATCGGATAAGCGGTACAGACAATGGAAAAAAAAAAAAAGTTTAGATGTGTATTTATAAAAAAAACAAAAACCTTTCAGATGCGACAGACCCTAGCGCAAAACTGAAAAAGACCAGTCCAATTTTTATATAAAAAATGTATTTTATATATATATATATATATATATATATATATATATATATATATATATATATATATATATATATATATATATATTGCTTTAATAAATCATCTGTTCAGTTGGAAAGAATCCAGTAAATATGGATCTATATTATCACATATGACAGTTTCTTCCTCAAATTCTAGGTGGCAAAGCTTTGAGGCTTCTAAAACTTTCTTCCAGACTTGTTCCTTGTTTTGACAGCCCCTTGGTCTTCATGATGATGTTGGCTTAGATATGTTCTCTAACAAAGTCTGGAGTCTTCTAGAAACTAGAGGTATTTATAGTGAGACACTTGCCATTCAACTGCTTAGGTGACTTCTGATAGCAACTGGTTGTTCCTGAACTACGTTTGTTAAGTAACTAAGTACTGAGTTAAATATATTTTTTTAATTTGTAAATAATTTCGCCTCCATTTTGCCATTTTTTACTAGAAAATTCTGAAGTATCTTTTATAGATTGAGAACATATATTCCCATATATTACATATATATTACATATATAACATATATAGTCTATTTGTGTTGCAGATGGTAACATTATAAAAGTTCAAGGGGGTGAATACTTATGCAATGCACTGTATAATAAAAATCTTGATGAACTATTGTACTAATTGTCAGGTGTCACTGGGTTAGGGTTAGAGTTAAGATAATAAGTTTCTTTCTTAATTAAATAGTTGGATTTTTAAAATTAGTGGTCAGATACCTCTGAAACTGTTGAAGCCCTTGTTCAGGTTTTGTCAGCAAAACCTCAGCGAAATATATACACGATATTGCCAAAAGTTTTTGGACGCCCCTACAAATCATTGAATTCAGGTGTTGTTTTTCAGGGGTTGTGCTTCGCCCCTTAGTTTCAGTGAAAGAAACTCTTAATGCTTCAGCATACCAAGACATTTTGGACAATTTCATGCTCCCAACTTTGTGGGAACAGTTTGGGGATGTCCCCTTCCTGTTCCAACATGACTGCACACCAGTGCACAAAGCAAGGTCCATAAAGACATGGATGAGCCAGTTTGGTGTGGAGGAACTTGACTGGCCTGCACAGAGTCCTGACCTCAACATGATAGAACACCTTTGGGATGAATTAGAGCAGAGACTGCGAGCCATGCCAAAACTGGGACGTCTGCCTTTACATGCACATGAATTTAATATGCCGTGGGCCGCCCTTTGCAGCTACAACAGCTTCAAAGTTGGGAGCATGAAATTGTCCAAAATGTCTTGGTATGCTGAAGCATTAAGAGTTCATTTCACTGGAAATAAGGACCCAAGCCTCAACCCAAGTATTGGTGTCCCAATACTTTTGGCAATAGAGTGTATGTATGTAATATGTAATAAAACTATTATATATACTGTGTTGTGAAGGTATCCTATGATATAATACTTTTGCTATATTTCCCACCTCTATGTGAAAAGCTAAAGAAGCATCAGCAACAAGTGGAATTCAAACACAAACTCAGTTATTATGCCAAATGATTTATTTAAAAGGTACACAATATTAATTTTGTCTGTGCTGTGTTTAATTCCTGTGCCAGCAGTGATTATGAAACTTCACAGCTTATGGCAAAGACATCGGTTCATTAATTAAAACACAGCTGTGGGATCGAGTAATATAGCAAACATAAAGTACATTATAAAAAACCAACCAATACTGTAAAAAAGAAGACCAGTAATAGATTTAGATGCAAATATCTTTTTTCAATCTTTCCTGGTTGAAAGTTTAAGAGAAATATTCCACCTACATTTAGTGGCCTCTATTTCACCTTCGCTATGTTGTTTTATGGCTGCCTGGAAGAAATACAGGCAAGGGGAATAACAAGCAGCTCTTGGTGGACGTGACCATTTGTCTATTTGCACACTGGTACAAGTGCGTCATGAGAGAGTGGTGGAGATCCTCACTGATGACTCAGCCACTCTGCAAATAAACCAGGCTGGATGGGCTTCAAGTGGTACCTTGAGTAACTGCAGGGGGCTTTCATCCCTTTTCAAGGGAATCCATGTTCAGGACAGGACGTCCATCTTTACCAATCATTGTTTACAGCCTCTGGCTCACACTGGGAACTCGAACGCATATATTTTTCGTTCTGTAGACAGCAAATAAAAGGCGTCCTAAAGGCCATGTCCTTGGTCCCGGACCCTTTTAATCACACTGTGCCGTGTATCATATAAAGAGTACGTGAATTCAAACCCAAGGGTATGTCAATGACATCTGCTTGGAAGAAGAAGCATTTTTGCCTCATGTGCTATTAACTATGTCGGTAGGGATGATTGGGACGGATAATGGGTTCCTGGCACTGTGTGTGGCGAGATGGGAACAGGGCATGATGTGACCAGTAGGAGGGTTTGAAATAGATAAACTCTGATCTTGCTGCTGATTGCCAGACAGCAGAACGTCCACAGCCTTTTAATTGATTTTTTTCACTGTCAATACACTCCCAGTAGAAGATTAACAAATAATCAGGTGACTTAACTTGAGATCATGATGTGATATGACGTAAAAGTTAGATTTTTGACTTAGTTTCAATGACCAACAGAGCAAAAAAGCATGTTGCATCAAACTCTATGAAAATGCTTATAATAAACAGTCTGACCCACTATTACAGCACAGCTCTTAGGAAGTGCTTAATAAATGCCATCAGTGGTGAAATGTGCATATTTCAGCTCAAATAAGTCATTTTCACTTCTCGCTCTTTGCGGGTTACTGATACTGAGAAATCGCCCCGGAGCTACAGACGTACTTCCAGTCTAATTATTCATTTTCAAAGAAAACACACTCAGGACTTTTCTGGCTGCCTTCTGCGTACTTGCATTAATAATGTATTCCTCATTAACTCAAATCACTCTACACTCATCTGTGTCCGAGCTCTCACTGTGCCGTTGGTTACAAGTGTCTGGGTGCTCGGCGTTACCTGACAATATCTTACCGACACTGCATCTGAAATCGGTATGCAGAGCTATGTGCACACATCTGTCCTGCATACTGAGCAGGGATTTTATCCTTTAATCACCCCAACCACACACACTCACACACACTTGACCAGAGGGAATGCCATGTTGCCAATAGTCAGATATTAAAGCACTAAGCCAGGGCGATATGGATGCAAGGTTATGCCCATGACCTTCTCTTGGAAAATAAGACACAAAAATGATTTTCTCAAGAAATATGACGCATGCCTGAAGCCAGTGACGCACTAAATGTACTTAAACAGCATATAAACTACACAGAGCAACAAGAATTAGGGCACAGGAACAGATGCGCTGTCTGTTATAACCTACAATGAGTGTGGTGCAGTGTTGAATAGTGTCGATGTCAGTGTCCCTGTGTAAATAAATCACAACATTACTTCATGTCAATAACTCAACAGGATCACAATTAGCTCGAGGCACTCCGGGCTGAGTGACTGATGCATTGATTGATCTTTCTTTTACCCTTCTGCCTGCAGCCAGTACATCAGACTACCAGTGGCAATGCCACACTGTGAGCTATGCTGTCAGAAGGTGAACTTGGTGAATAACCATTCTGGACACTAAATCTACCAAGCATGCAATTTCCATCCAGGTCCTTCTTCCCCACTTTAAAAGCTTAGCCTCTGCAGTGGTACCTGACACACATGCAGCTCCATCAGGGTGTGAAATTCTGTCATAGCGTCCCACGTGACGACCACAAGACAACAAAGGGTTGCAAATATGTCTTTAGATGAAATATTGTCTATTATGTAGTCTGAAGGCATTGCAGAAGCAGCTACAGTCATAAGCTGTAGTTATCAGATGCGGCACCACTCATGCACTACATGACTCATTAGTCAATTAGCATATAAGTGACATTATGATCACTTGTAATAAGGACAAATTGCTAACAGCTGCATTCTGTTCATCCGGTTCAGTGATGCGGCGCAAGGAGATAAAGATCCTGCATATTTCAGCGCATGCTTAGACAGAGACATGAGGCAGACTGCTGTGCATGTGCATCTGCATCTGCATCTGCATGTGGACACCAAGTGGAAAGCTGGTGCTCACCTAACTTTTGCTGCCACCGATGAAATAGCATCATTCCTCAGATTCCTCTTCTTGGACACGGCAGTTCCCATGCTGGCATGGAAACAACGGCGGTCAGAAAGCGGCTCATTCCAAAATGATCACGACGCAGAGAAATGCACGAAAGAAGAAGAAGAAGAAGAAAAAGACAAAGGGAAAAACTCGTCGGTCAGACGTCCTCTTCGTAACTAAAAAAAAAAAAAAAAACACGGCGAAAACGCGCAAGCTATGTGAAGAACTGAAGCATCAGCTGCGCCTGGTCCGGGTTCTTGCCTGCATTACGCAGCGCTCTGTCACGGAGTAGAAGGAAAAGCCAAAAAAAAAAGAAAGAAAAGAAAAGAGAGAAAATAAATAAATATATAAAACACACAAAGACGCTCCGCCCCCTTTTCTGCTCCCCATTCAGCCGTCTAAGGCCAGGTAACAAGGGGCGTGTCGGTTTCGCAGGGCGGAAAGTGTGGGCGTGTCAAATAGGAAACGCCATATATGGGCACGCAATTCCACCGCGCAAGCTTATTTATCACAATGTTCAAATGGTTTAAACAAGGACGGACGTTTAACGGTCGTCCTGACAGGGTTCAAAATGGCAGGGGCTACTTGCATACTATATACTGTCTCGAATTCACTGACAGAAATCCCTTTAATTTAATACGTAAAACCAAAAATGATGCCGTGGTCATTATGAACAAAGACAAAAACACTATAGTAATTACAATAACGGCACAACTGCAGTGTATAGCTAATTTATTGTTCTGCGTCAGTCAATAAAGCTAGGTCAGAATTAAAGCGCTTGTGAGGAAACAATAGGCTATTAATATTAAAGTAAAACTCCACACTGAAACACATTAAACATGTTTATATTGAATTATTTGTGATCTGTTTAGTGATTCTTGTGCTAACTGTTTGGTAAATGCTGTATTTCTATTATTTTTGTGAGAAGGAGGCTGTTGTGTGCCATGTTATTGTCACAGGAAGACATTGCTATTGAAGCTGAAGTGGTGTTTATTATTTTGGGGGGGGGGGGGGGGGGACGACAAGTTTCACTTGGAGCTCCTAAAAACAAATCTATTTTAAAAACAGTCTATTTTCACGGTCAAATTTCCAGAATCCAATGTACAGCTACACTATATTGTCAAAGGTTTGGGGACAAATCATTGAATTCAGGTGTTCCAATCACTTCCATGGCCACAGGTGTACAAAATCAAGCACGTAGGCATGCAGACTGCTTCTACAAAATATTGTGAAAGAATGGGTTGCTCTCAGGAGCTCAGTGAATTCAAGCATGGTACTGTGATAGGTTGCCACCTGTGAAATAAGTACATTTTGTTTTCAGTTTAAGTAATCATGTTACACTGCAGAATGAAGTACATTGATTAGATTTGACATGAGGCCAAATTATACTGCCGCAAACATGGTTTGGGTCTGCGAAAGCATTATACGTACGTATATATCAGAGAAAAAGGACAAATTACTGACACTCTTAGCTGTTTTGAAATAAATAAGTCCACATCAAGAAAGGATAAGATGAAAGGAGGGATGCACGAAATAAACAACACAACAACACACACACACACACACACACACACACACACACACACACACACACAGCAGATAGTGCGGAACTGATTTAGCCGCCAGCTCTCAGTCACACTTTTAAAGAGGATGAGTCTGCATCAGCAAATAGGTTATATATCCAACGGATGAGGAGAGGGAAGAGAAAAAAATAAAGCAAAAAAAGATATATGATCTAGAATATGGCACTAGGAGTAATTTTATTTGATCTTCCAAGTGGATTATACTTTAAGACCAAATGCAAGTAAATATATTTTGCTTTAAAAATAAAGATTTACAAAGGTGTTCTAAATGACTTTAGAAGGAAAAGAAATGAAGCCATTGTCTCCTGCATACAAAGTTAGTTGAAGTCCCTGAAGCATCATACTCAGTCTGACCCATGAGTAAGCATCTTAATTAACAAACACTCAATAAGTCTGGATAAAGCACAATTTCTTTCTTCCACTCATCCTTTTTGTGATTCTTTCAGCTGCTCATCTCTCCAAGTAGTCACTATACACTATGTAGTCGGCTCACGACCATATAGAGCCAAGGCACTTTTTTCAATTGCAGTAATTTTACAATGAATACAGTGTAAACTGCTAGCGCTACACCATCTGTACTATGTTTAGTAGATTTGTGGTATGTCATTTCATTTCTGAAACTTTATGACAAACAATAAACTGAAATGTACACAATTTACACAGTTTTCTTTTCCCCTGGAATGTAATTGATCAGACAAGACAAGTTCGGTGTTTGGAGTCCAACTATTTAGCCTAACAATTAGCCTCGTGTTGCAAATATCCGTATCTGCAGTTGTTTTTTAAATCCAAAGTGGATGTGGCCTACAACAGAAATACATTTAAATATGAAAATATAAAATAAATATTGGAAACATTAGGAAACACTGAAAAAGGTAAAAAAAGAGGTAGAAATGCTTACATGGTCTGCACAGTTCTTTAACCTCAGCTCAGCACTCTAGAAATTAGAGACTTAGACGTAGTAAACAAACTGTTATAATGACACACTTTTTTAACCACATCTGCATGCACTGATCAGAAAAATGATTTGATGATTTAAGGCGAATGTGTGATGGACGTCCCTCTGCTGGAGTCTCTCAGCCTTTTACGGCAAACATCAAAAACAGCGAATTACAATCACATCATCAGACTGCTCAGGAACATGTGTGTCATGTGTGAGACACAGGCAACATCAGCTGGTGAGGGGGAAGATTGCTTTATATATAAAGAGAACAGATAGACACTAGAAAGAGTCACAAGAATATCATTATCCAGCATTAACTAACAAGAAATATTTAAAAAGCAAATTAGATTATACTGAGACATAAGAACTTCATATAGATTCGAAAGTCTCTATCGATTTTTCTTATTATTTTTTGGCCTATTAGTTCCTCAAGAGCTCCTGGCCTATTTACATTTACATTATTTACTGTCCAGTGTCACCCAAATGAGGCTGAGGTTTCCTTCTGAGCCTGGTTCCTCTCAAGGTTCTTCCTCATATCATCTCAGGGAATTTTTCCTTGCCACCGTCACCTCAGGCTTGCTCTTTAGGGATAAATGTTAGGGATAAATAGCAACTTAACTTTATTTTTTTTTCCCTATGTTTCTATACTTCTGTAAAGCTGCTTTGAGACAATGTCCATTGTTAAAAGCGCTATACAAATAAATTGGAATGAATGAAAATTTTTTAGTAAAATTCACAATCCATGGATACTGTGCAATCCTTCTATTAATACATTAATTAATCCATCTATTTATCCTGGTCAGAGTTGCAGTGGATTTCATGAACACTGGGTGCGAGGCGAGAATACACCCTGAATGGTTATCCAATCCACCTACTGCCATGTTTTTGAACAGTGGGAGGAAACTAGTGGAAACCTACAGGGAGACCATGTAAAATCGCACACAGACAGCAACCCGAGCTAGGGGACCAGGGTCGGCCCAGGGATCCTTGGCAATACACTAAAGTGCTGGTGAAATTGAACAAAATACAAAACATAGTTATTTTTTATCTTTGTCACTGAGAACTATTTTTCCATCTGCCTTTTTGTGCAAAAGCTCTTGAGAGCCATACAAACATCCACTCAAGGCTGCAGGAGTGGAATTGCTGTTCTCATTGCTCGCTTTCTTTCTACAAAGCATATAACCAGACAAACTTAGAAAGGTCATCCATGCAACCCATCTCATGGATTCAGCCTCCTCAGCACTGACCTGCTTGAAACTATATCACACAGTCTTCACCATGAACAGAAGTGCATTCATGTTGTCCATGTTCATGATCATGCATCTAATGACTTGCATGACCACGCAATATCAACCGTAATAAAAATTCCAAATACAGCTTATTATTATATGTTATGAATATTATTCAGATTTGATTACTTGATAAGACGGTGTGTTAATTACGGGCTTAATTTGAACGCACCAATGTTGCAGCTGCAGGAGCTATGTGATTATAGCAGCAAGACCGTATTTTGCTGTTTCTAAACTCCATACCGTGTACTTTATCAGAAACTCTGTACATTCATGCAGTTATCTAATCAGCCGAGCATGTGGCTGCAGCACAACGAATAAAATCATGCAGATACAGGGAGAGAGCTACAGTTAATAATTACATTACCCCAGACACTTTCACACAGGGCCATGTAGTTTTGGATTTTGTTTTCCCTTAATAATAAAAACCTTCATTTAAAAACTGCATGATGTGTTTACTTGTGTTATCTTTGACTAATATTTAAACATGTTTGATTATCTGAAACATTAAAGCGTGACAAACATGCAAAAAAAAAAAAAAGAAATCAGGAAGGGGGCCAACACTTTTTCACACCACTGTATATACAGTATACAAAATCCTCAAATCAACTCATCTGGTACCACTATCCATGCCATGATCACAGAGATCACACATCTTCATTATAAGATATGGTTGATATCAACATTAACTGAAGTTCTTGACTTGAATCTGCAGGGGTTTTTTGGTTTTTTTTTGCTGCTTCATGATTGGCTGATTTTATAACTACCTGAATATGCAGATGTACAGGTGCTCCTAATAAATTGTATAAAAGTGTATATGATGTGCACCTACAATCAATCAGGATGACATGAGGTCTTTATTTGTTTGTCATTTTGAAAATCTTCTGCTCATACACTATTATTTAAAGTGTTCTAGCCTAGATATGTGCATGCATTATAGATGTAACTGAATCTGGGGCATCTGGTTAGAGATGAGAGATTAGAAAGTTTTCCAGTGTTTCTGGGGACATAGAGGTAGATTTCATATTTAGTAAAAAAAAAAAAATTCTTCTGGTTTAGGACACACCCACAGTAATACAGATGCAGATATTTATATATGTAAATAAACTGATAACGATAGTGACGTTGTGGTACACCATGCATCTAGCATGCATGTAGCTTTGTACGTCATCCAAACATCACTGAATATGCCTTTAATATTAATATTACATCTCCTGCATTAAAGGAGAAATAAACCGAATAGAAACCTGCACACTTTCACACTTTACCTAAAAGTCTTTCAGTCCAATGTTAATAAAATGCCATGCATAGATAGCTTTATGGGCTTGTTCCGAGTCAAGGCCTCAGACATGTATTGTGAGCAACAGGAATGCAAGTCTCATTTTTTTGTCATACTGTCTACAGCCTTAGCCTTTCCAGCTGTATACCACCGTGCCCCCCCACCGCATTATCAGGAGTGTTGAATTGCTATACAGCCTTAGCCTTTCCAGCTGTATAGCAATTCAACACTCCTGATAATGCGGTGGGGGGGCACGGTGGTTTGGTGGTTAGCACATTTGCCTTACACCTCCAGGGTTAGGGGTTCGATTCCCGCCTCTGCTGTGTGTGTGAGGTTTGCATGTTCTCCCCGTGCCTTGGGGGTTTCCTCCCCCGGTCCAAAGACATGCATTGTAGGTTGATTGGCATCTCTAAATTGTCCGTAGTGTGTGATTACGTGAGTGAATGAGAGTGTGTGTGTGCCCTGCGATGGGTTGGCAGTCCGTCCAGGGTGTATCCTGCCTTGATGCCCAATGACGCCTGAGGTAGGCACAGGCTCCCCGTGACCCGAGTATAGTTCGGATAAGCGGTAGACAATGAATGAATGATAATGCAGTGATTATGTGGAAGGTGTAATATATAAAATGCCTTATCACGATCAAGCCAAATGTAAATCTCTTGCCTGAGTTTCTGAGGTGTGCACTTCATTAAGCAGATAATTAGGCTGCACAGTTGCCCTTTTACTTATGACTCATAGTCACATATACACTTCACCACCCCCCTGTTATTACCCTACACACATCCATACACACACACACAGAGCACGCGAGATTCTTTTATTACTTAATTACTTTGACAGGGTGTTTGAGTACTATGACAACTTTAAGTAGCATGAACACTGTACCGAATGAGTCCTGTCAATGAACATTTATGCAAAAAGAAAAGCTTTCACAAATTCTTTAGTCAATTATATTCATAACTTAAGCCTGACTTAAGAGGTATGACTACGTTGTCACAAGTAAGAATTTGTGTTTAACAGTGTAGTCATGCGTTTAAATAGAAATTGTGATTTCATGCTTTGGATGGAGAAAGACAAAAAAAATAATATGTTCATCATGTATGTGGGTAAAGTCCTTTAAAACTGTTGTTCGGCAACCAGGTAACATTTGTCGCTAAACATATACATTAATAAGAATCAAGGCTAATTAGCTAGCATGTAACTATTAAGCCTTGTGTACAAAGAAATGTGAAGACGCAGAAAGTGATGGAGAAAATGAGACACTGTATCTGCACTTAACATCAGCTGTAAACTAGAATCCTGTGGCTTTTCCATGTGAACTCTGAACTTTCAAAATATTTTACTTTCAAAATTAATGAATACCACAAGAGCAACTTGTGCATGTGGAGTAACCAGAAATTACTCCACTGACTGGATGAAAGCTGGATGAAACTACATGAGAATAGCTTTGAGAAGAGCTTTCACATCAGAAACCACAAATTCACACCTGTTGTGTAAGCATTGCAAGAGGAGCTCGTACTGACCATCTGTTCATTTCACACAACACGCTTTCTATACGCCGACAGAGCCAGCTGTAATTATAACACAGAGCAATAAAACCATGAGTAATGAACACAGCATCACATAGACCACTTTATTGCGTATACATGAGTACCAGGCTGTACAGTCATTATATCATGGTAGAGTACAACTATAAATAAAATTTCTAAATAAAAGTTTTTCTTGTGTAGTGTGTAGTTATCTGAGTGTGGAGAGAAAAGCTTGTTAAAAATGAAGCATATGTTACAAAATAAAAAACAACAAAAACAAATCTGGTCGATATACTTTTCTTGGTTTAATACCTACAGCAGAAGCTCTGGTATAGTTCATTCATTAAAGTATTCATTAAAGGTGCATCAGGTAAGATTAGGGTTATTTTTCTCCAAGATTAGGTCTGGTGGAGTTGACATTTGAATGATTCCTGCCCATTTTCATGTAAGCTCGGCCTACATAATCTTAGGCAGCTCTTTGAATGTCTCTAAAGTGACTAACAATTTGAGTTTACGAATTTTACGATTTTTTTTTTTTCAGTCAGCGAAAGCTGTTTCAAAAGAGTCAACCCACGATAACGACGTTGTCTTCGGCATGCGTTCAAAAGCTACGTGATTTTTCTTACGTTTCATACGTTTTTTTGTTATTTTTGTTTTTTTGTTGTTTTGTTTGGCGTGGGTGGTCTGTTCTATTTTTAGCCCAAGCTTAGTGGCACAACTTCCTGTGAGGACCCTTGACATGGAATGCTTGGCTTGGGTCAGTTCTTTATAAGCA
The DNA here is from genome assembly GCA_033459395.1 of Hemibagrus guttatus. Classification (NCBI taxonomy): domain Eukaryota; kingdom Metazoa; phylum Chordata; class Actinopteri; order Siluriformes; family Bagridae; genus Hemibagrus; species Hemibagrus guttatus. The sequence continues at coordinate 6,330,796 of JAUCMX010000014.1, read as the reverse complement.
GCCATACAGTTTACATACGCTTCGTATTGGTAATATTGTTAATATAATATTACATTATTTCTTATGGCAAAATTTGTTTTGCTATACAAATCTTTGCCTTAAGAACTCGCCTCCAGAATTCGTATGCTGAGGTTCCACCTCCACTTGGCTTAATCAATTTCTAGCTCTTTACTATTTCCATTGTCTTTACCACTTAACCGATCTATCATCGGGGCACGGGGAGCCTGTGCCTATCTCAGGCGTCATTGGGCATCAAGGCAGGATACACCCTGGACGGAGTGCCAACCCATCGCAGGGCACACACACACACTCATTCACTGTAAGTTCTTTATTATGTTCTAGAAATTTGTTAGGTTATTTGAACAAATAAGGAATAAAAACCTTATTAAGTATCAATGAAGGTTTATTGTCATTCCAGGACATGTGGTACATGAAATGGAACGAAACTAAGTACTGAGGTCCCAGTAACAGCAGCCAAAAAATATACAACTTAGAAAAAACTATAAATGTAAAACTTTAAAAAACAGTAAAAATATAACTTAGAAAGACCAGACAGGGTAAAATAAAGAGCAACCGTGCAATGTAAACAGTAATAGAACAATAAGTGGATAACAAAGTGTACATTCCTATATTATTGCACATAAGGGCTATGTAGTGGGGCAGTTATTGAGTCATTGCACATGAAAAGTCTGTTGTTTATGTTATTTCACATGAACACCACCACTATTGCATCTTCAAACAATGACAATGTGTAAGCTTTGAGGAAAAAAAACAAAACAGTAACACAATAGTGGGTGTTAATATAAGATTTACAAAATGTACTGGTAATTAGCAGACGGTTTATGTGAATATATTAAAGGTCACAGTGAGGCCAGGCCAGTGCAGGTCAGAGTCCCCCATCACCTCACCCTACATCATCTCTGAGTGCCCTTTAGCGGTGAGAGAGATAAGATCAGGATGCAGTACAACAGTGTGTCTGCTGCTCGTTTCAACTTCTGCTAGAAAGGGCAATCTCTCACATCGACTCTGCTTCATCAGTCTGCCCGAGTCAAAAACAAACACAGCCCTCTCCTCACACGCACACAACTGAAATGGCAGCAACATTAATATGGCGATTCTGTGGGTAACTGCTATATAACACTTCAATTACACAAATCTGTCTGCCACAGTCAGACAGGAGGCATGAAAGGCGCTGCAGAAGCAGATGGTCTCCTGGTTAACCTTTTCACATGTTTGCACATTCACTCCCATATTTTGGATTTATAATAAAGAAATATCCCTGATGTGTCCTTTAATACTGTGTAGTAATATTCACTCAAGTGTACAATAGTTATTCAAATCACAGATGCGGTATTTCCCTTAATGATGACCATTCTTGTTTTTAAACATTATACAGTGAGGGAAAAAATGATTTGATCCCCTGCTGATTTTGTACGTTTGCGCACTGACAAAGAAATGATCAGTTTATGATTTTAATGGTATGTTTATTTGAACAGTGAGAGACAGAATAACAACAACAACAAAAATACATTGATTTGCATTTTAATGAGTGAAATAAATATTTGATCCCCTATCAATCAGCAAGTTAGGTGTCTTTTATATAGGTAACAAGCTGAGATTAGGAGCACTCTTTTAAAGTGAGACACCTAAAAGACACCTGTCCACAGGAGCAATCAATCAATCAGATTCCAAACTCTCCACCATGGCCAAGACCAAAGAGCTGTCCAAGGATGTCAGGGACAAGATTGTAGACCTACACAAGGCTGGAATGGGCTACAAGACCATTGCCAAGCAGCTTGTTGAGAAGGTGAAAACAGTTGGTGTGATTATTCGCAAATGGAAGAAACACAAAATAACTGTCAATCTCCCTCAGTCTGGGGCTCCATGCAAGATCTCACCTCGTGGAGTTTCAATGATCATGAGAACAGTGCGGAATCAGCCCAGAACTACACGGGAGCATCCTGTCAATGATCTCAAGGCAGCTGGGACCATAGGCACCAAGAAAACAATTGGTAACACACTACGCCATGAAGGACTGAAATCCTGCACCGCCCACAAGGTCTGAAGAATCTGCTGAAGAAAGCACATGTACAGGCCCGTCTGAAATTTGCCAATGAACATCTGAATGATTCAAAAGAGAACTGGGTGAAAGTGTTGTGGTCAGATGAGACCAAAATCGAGCTCTTTGGAATCAACTCAACTCACCGTGTTTGGAGGAGGAGGAATGCTGCCTATAACCCCAAGAACACCATCCCCACCATCAAACATGGAGGTGGAAACAGTATGCTTTGGGGGTGTTTTTCTGCTAAGTGAACATGGACGGGGCCATGTACTGTCAAATCTTGGGTGAGAACCTCCTTCCCACAGCCAGGGCATTAAAAATGTGTCGTGGATCTGTGACAGTTACCCAAAACACATGGCCAAGGCAACAAAGGAGTGGCTCAAGAAGAAGCACATTAAGGTCCTGGAGTGGCCTAGCCAGTCTCCAGACCTTAATCCCATAGAATATTTGTGGAGGGAGCTGAAGGTTCGAGTTGCCAAACGTCAGCCTCGAAACCTTAATGACTTGGAGAGGATCTGCAAAGAGGAGTGGGACAAAATCCCTCCTGAGATGTGTACAAACATGGTGGCCAACTACAAGAAACGTCTGACCTCTCTGATTGCCAACAAGGGTTTTGCCACCAAGTACTAAGTCATGTTTTGCGAAGGGGTCAAATACTTATTTCACTCATTAAAATGCAAATCAATGTAGAACTTTTTTTAAATGGTTTTCTGGATTTTATTATTATTATGATTTATATGTTATTATTCTGTCTCTCACTGTTCAAATAAACCTACCATTAAAATTATAGACTGATCATTTCTTTGACAGTGGGCAAATCATACAAAAGTAGGGGATCAAATAATTTTTTCCCCTACTGTATTAAAAAAAATCACCAGGACTAGCGTTCACGTTTGCCTCACACTCCAGGGTTGGGGGTTTGATTCCCGCCTCCCGCCGTGTGTGTGTGTGTGTGTGTGTGTGTGTGTGTGTGTGTGTGTGTGTGTGTGTGTGGAGTTTGCATGTTCTCCATGGGGGTTTCCTCCCCCGGTCCAAAGACATGCATTGTAGGTTGATAGGCATCTCTAAATTGTCTGTAGTGAGTGAATGAGTGTGTGTGTGTGCCCTGCAATGGGTTGCCACTCCATCCTGTCTTGATGCCCAATGATGCCTGAGATAGGCACAGGCTCCCCGTGACCTGAGTATAGATCGGATAAGCGGTAGACAATGCATGAAATTTCAGTAGTTGAAGATAACAACTTCACATTTAGCTGCTTACGAACAAGCACTTGGAGCATCTCAGAGAGCAGAAATGGGTTTGATATCAAGATGAAGAAACATTTGTGTGAAAAAAAGAATCCTTTTTAATTATTTTTGGAACTTTCTATGAAAACATTGCCTCTAGTGGACTAGGTAAAACCAAAAATACTACAAATTCTTAATACCATGAGTGACTACTTACATATGAGCTTCATATTAAGCACCACTGTGGAGTTTGACATGTCAAAGAAATTCAATGCTTAACATGGACACAACAAAACAGGCGCAAATTCCAATTAAGACTAATAGTAATGTCCATATTTATGTACGAAACGTTACTTATATTTACTGCATACTGATTATGCACAAGGTTAAGCAGGGATTGGGGTGGACTGGAGCAATGCAAATCTCCTGCACCGAGCCCTGAACTCAACCCCACTGAACACCTCTGTCATGAATTGGCCATGTGCAGCCCAGGCCTCCTCACCCAACATCAGTGCCTGCTCTTTTTTTGAAAACCTTCTCAGAAGAGTGGAGGTTATAATAATATCAAATAGGGGGCTAGATTTTGAATGGGATGTTCAAAAAGTACTATGGTCAGTTGTCTAGAAACTTTTGCTCATATAGTGTATAATTTTGGTTATACAACCAAAGTTACCTCCTCGGTCAATATTGCAATATCATTGAAAATAAAGGAAAAATAAATAAGTTTCTTCAACCTCAATTGTGGAAGCATCCATAAACCTGCTCCTGTGTTATAATTGTAAATTTAGAAAATCTTTTATCATTAATAATACATTGAGCTTACTCAATATACCCCAAATTTCCATTAACCATGCACGGAAAGTCATACAGTCCAGCTACATCTTCTGATCAAATCGATTTGACTTGGACTCACAAAGACTCCGCCAACCTCGTTACTCACCGAGCTCCAGCAGGACTGGCATTAAAGCCATTACACACTGACCTATTCAATTAGCCTAGAAGAGAGAGGAAGCCCTTGTCCTGTACGTGATGCCCATGCATATGGCCACCTTCCCTCACCTTGTCTCTCCCTGCCTAAGCAGCACTAGCAGCATGGATCAGTGATACACTGCTGTGTGAGGGTAAAGCTTGTGCTGCTCATATCTCATGCTGATGATGTCAGCATGGGGAGTGATGTATTGCAGGTGCTGCTTATTGCTTTCCACTCATTCACCCTGCACTGCTCAGCTGTTGGCTGCAGCTGCATGGCCTGATTCCTGCGAGGGGGGGGAACGTGAGCCAACAGCTGGGAAGGGAGGATACGGAAAAAGGAAAGAAGAAAGAGAAAGGCAGAGAAGATAGGAAAAGGAAGGTGGTGTGCAGAAAGAAATAAAAAATAGCTAATCCAGCATAATTGTAAATTAGTAGTTATAGGAAAGAAATTATTTATCATCACACTATCCAGTGTCACCCAGAGGAGGATGGGTTCCCTTTTGAGTCTGGTTCCTCTCAAGGTTTCTTCCTCATATCATCTAAGGGAGTTTTTCCTTGCCACCATTACCTCTCCTTTGCTTAATAGAGATAAATACAAATAAGGAATTTACACTTTTACACTTCTTTATTCATTTTTTTTTTATTCCTGTAAAGCTGCTATGCCGCAATATCCATTATCCAAAAATGCTACATAAATAAAATTGAATTGAATTGACATTATACATTATCAAAGAAGCATACTAAGTATAACAACCTAATATGTAAAGTCCTAGCACATTCATAACACACACAAGCCTTAATGTGCATGCATTGGTTCACAATGAAAACAAGGTTTTTCAGGGCATCTTTGCTTAAAGGGGTCTATGTAAAATTTTCTGATATTTGCATACCTTGTTTAAGGGTTCCAATGTAAAAAAAACAAAAAACAAAAAAAACCATTTAGGCTTCTAGACTGTTTTAAGTGTGTATGTAATCCACTTGAACATAAAACATTAAACACTTGATTTATGCAAATCCCACATTTTCAGCTCTCATCATGATTCTGTTGCACTACACAGTGCCGCTCAATGTCAGCTCTCATAGAAGAAGACCTTTTAATATTTTGTCAGGAATACTAAACCAGACTTTCTTGATTTCCGTTTGACCTTAAGCGTATGTTTATATTCACCGCCCTCATCCTTTTCCTAACCCAAACTCCAGCCCGACTGATCCTTATTTCCGCCAGATGCTACCATGTTCTGTCAGTGTGCTGTGGAATGACGAGGCTCATTTCTGTAAATGTGACACCGCAGGCAGGGCTGACAGAGGCACACTGCAGCCCCACTAGAATGCTGTGACTTTATGAAAGTCTGGATGCTTTCCCAAAATGATGACAGATGAATTATTGAGCTGCGTTCAGCGAGACAGGCTGCCACTATTCCATTCAGACTGGAGGGAAGATGAGTGAGTGGAAAAGTAGAGGCACAAGCCACAGCATGCCAGGCTTACCGGACTGTGACCAACCACACTAATGAGATAATTAGCATTAAAGCCAAGCAGCCATGGTCAGATATGGTCATGGGTTAAAAAATAATTAACTCTTCTTATGATGCAGTATCACATAAGAATAAGATAAGATAAGATAAGATAAGATAAGATAAGATAAGATAAGATAAGATAAGATAAGATAAGATAAGATAAGATAGAACTTTGTTAATACTGAAGCAAATTATTTTGCTAGAGACTGCTTCAGATTACAAGAGAAATAAATATAAAAGAAATATTCTATATATACAAAATGTATACAAAAGTACAAAAAAAGGTGCTAGGGAACTAAGACTATATTGCACATAATATGATATTGCACATGGTATTATACCGATCAGGCATAACATTATGCCTGAGAGGTGAAGTGAATAACGCTGATTATCTCCTCATCATGGCCCCTGTTAGTGGGTGGGATATATTAGGCAGCAAGTGAACATTTTGTCCTCAAAGTTGATGTGTTAGAAGCAGGAAAAATGGGCAAGTGTAAGGATTTGAGCGAGTTTGACAAGGGCCAAATTGTGATGGCTAGACGACTGGATCAACGACGTCTCCAAAACTGTAGCTCTTGTGAGGTGTTCCCGGTCTGCAGTGGTCAGTATCTATCAAAAGTGGTCCAAGGAAGGAACAGTGGTGAACCGGTGATAGGGTCATGGGCACCCAAGGTTCAGTGATGCATGTGGGGAGAGAAGGCTGGCCCATGTGATCCGATCCAACAGACGAGCTACTGTTGCTCAAATTGCTGAAGAAATTAATGCTGGTTCTGATAGAAAGGTGCCGGAGGCATTGGTGGCTCAGTGGTAGGTTTCTCGCCTATCATACGGAAGGCCCGGGTTTGATTCCCAACCACTGGATGTAGTGCCGGTCCCAAGCCTGGAAAAATGGGAGGGTTGCGTCAGGAAAGGCATCCGGTGTAAAACCTGTGTCAAGTTGTTGTGCGGACCAGTTGTCTGCTGTGGTGACCCCGAACAGGGAGCAGCCGAAAGCAACTTCTTCTGATAGAAAGGTGCCAGAATACACAGTGCATTGCAGTTTGTGGTTTGGCAGCAAAAGGGGGACCAACACAATATTAGGCAGGTGGTCATAATGCTATGCCTGATCGGTGTATATTAACGTACGTATTGCAGATTGTGAAGTTGGAATTCTTTGGATGTTGTGAAGTTGAAGTTTTGGGACAATGGTGGCTCAATTGGTGAAAGCTCTGGGTTGTTGATCGGGGTTCAAGCTCCACTGTTGGGCAATTGAGCAAGGCCCTTAACCCTCCCTGCTCCAGGGGTGCTGTATCATAGCTGCCCCTGCACTCTGGCCCCAACTTCCTCAGCTGGGATATGCGAAGAAAATAATTCCACTGTGCTGTAATGTATGTGTGGCGATAATAAAGGCTTTGTGCTCTCATTTCTTCATGCCCTCAGATTGATGCATATATTAGCACACTGATACGGTCAGTGAATAAGCTATTCTATAATCATTACAGCAGGTACAGGTGAGTAGACGACGGATGGACATGATTGATTATACGTTTCTCCTTCACTAATTAAAGTGGAATAATTCACCATGTTACTGTGTTATTTCACTCCACCGTGTGAGCTAGCATTAGGGTTCAAATGTAATGGAGTATCAATTTTTGAATTTTAAGAAGAGAAATAATTTACCTGTTCATGACATGAAATGTTATCTTATTGTAGTATTAATAAACAACACTGTGGGGGGCACGGTGGCTTAGTGGTTAGCACGTTTGCCTCACACCTCCAGGGTTGGGGGTTCGATTCCCACCTCCGCCATGTGTGTGTGGAGTTTGCATGTTCTCCCCGTGCCTCGGGGGTTTCCTCCGGGTGCTCCGGTTTCCTCCCCCAGCCAAAGGACATGCGTGGTAGGTTGATTGGCATCTCAAAATTGTCCGTAGTGTGTGTGATTGCGTGACAATGAGAGTGTGTGTGTGCCCTGCGATGGGTTGGCACTCCGTCCAGCGTGTATCCTGCCTTGATGCCCAATGACGCCTGAGATAGGCACAGGCTCCCCGTGACCCGAGTGTAGTTCGGATAAGCGGTAGACAATGAATGAATGAATGTGGATTAGTCTTCACAAAAGAATCAGAGATATGGTTTTTTTTTTCAATATCGCCATATCAAATATACAAGCATTTAAACATATAAACCAGAAATAACTGGCTAGGTAGTAAATGTGGTCTGAAGAAGTAGACTGTTGTTAAGAATTTCAAAATGAGATTATTTTAAAAATAAATTCAAGTATGGCGATTAACGCATGAGATAATAACCATCCACCAGGAGTCTAGATTTTTACCAATATACAGTGTTACTGCAGTAAAATTGGCAGTAAAACAGAGAAAGTGTCCAATCTGTCTTCAACATTATTTCTTCATATTGCTACCACATGAATTCTCAGGAAAGTATTTTAAAGTACATTGATATGACCGCCACCAATTGATTCAGCTTGTGGTGTAATGACATTCAGTAATGTATTACTTAATATTTTGGTTTTAAAGAAGTTGTTTTAGTTTTTGTATTACTGTGCAAAATGTTTTCTCTTTTTTAAGCATTCCATCCACCCATCACACCCATCCACCCATCCCACCCATCACACCCATCCCACCCATCACACCCATCACACCCATCACACCCATCCCACCCATCCCACCCATCACACCCATCCACCCATCACACCCATCACACCCATCACACCCATCACACCCATCACACCCATCCACCCATCACACCCATCACACCCATCCACCCACCCAATCCCAATATTTGGGATCTGCTTTAGACACTCATATAGGAATAATACAAAAAAATTTGTAACAAGTGCACTCCTAGCATACTGATAATTATTGTCCTACTGACTAACATTATTTAGTGACTTAATTATTCCACTTCACTGGAACAATATAACTTTTTGCTGACTGATCAGCTTCATCCTTTGATTAAACATTTCTTTCCTGATGGGAGTGGTCTATTCCAGGATTACATGGCCTCCATCAACGGCACACAGGGGCTTACTGCAAAGTTTAATGAGAAGGACAATTATGTAAATCATATGCTCTGACCTTCACAGGCATCAGATCTCAACTCAATTGAGTACCTAGGGGAGATTTAGGATGGATGATTAAGAGGGCACTCCAGTACCAATCTAGTAATGCATACTGTACAGTTAATTCCAAGGTGCACTGAAGTTGCTCTGGAGGCTCATGGTGGCCCAAGACTTTACTACATCACTGTTATTTTTTCCTTTGTCACCCATGTCATTCCTCTTCTACCAGAGGGACAACATGGCAAGGACATAAAGAGAGAGAAAAAAAGAGTTCCTGCTGAGAGTAAGACTGTACTAACCTCTGGGTGGGAAAACTGAGTTTTCACATCAATAAGGTATTTCCATCCAAAGAAACTCGCACCATTCTGTGTAAACTCTAGAAACAGTTGTGTGTGAAAATCTCAGGAGATCAGCAGTTTCTGAAATCCTCGAGTCAGCCCATCTGGTACCAACAACCATGCCAAGTCACTGAGATTACATTTTTGCCCATTTCTAATGTCTGATGTGAACAATACCTGAAGCTTTTGTATGATTTTATGCCACACGATTGGCTGATTAGATAACTGTAGCATGAGCATACATTTGTACAGGTGTTTCTAATAAAGTGTACAAATATAGCATATATAGGAAATGTCAAATGTGTAAAAGTAGCCTTAAAGTTACAATTATCCTGGTTTCCTTTATAATCTGTATAAGTAATTCTTTATCCATAGGAAATGTTCTCTTGTCTTATCATTATTCTCATTAGCTCTAAAGTCACGCATACAGCCTTAGTGATGGAGCAGTGTGCTCCTGCCCCTGAGTGAGAGGATAATAAATGTTCATCATAGTAGGTCTCATCTTTGTCTCGTCTTTGTTCCTTTTCAAGTCTGAAGTAGCCAGCGCCCTTGGTGACCCACTTGAGGTGTGAGAGCAGACAGAAGGACAGGGAGATGACAAAGGCCACGGTAATCACGTTACACCTGGATACACTATTCACCTCCAGACATAACCCAGTATGTTCTGTGTCTCCTCTCCTTTTCCTTCACATATATCTAATTTCCTCTCCTCTTTTAGCTTTTACAGTATGCAATCAGGCAAAAGCTTGTAACCCGGATCCTCTTCGAGGTCTGCACGGGTCTCTTTTTATAACCGTCGTTAATTAAAATACAGAATTACTCACACTGTTTCAGCACAGGGTTCAACTCAAATTAAGTTAATAGATAATCCTGTAATAAAATCTCACCCTCGCTGTGTTAAATCATTACAAAATCTTAACGCTCTCACCAGTCACTATATCAAAGAAGGATTTACTGAGATACTGTTTATCGCCATAGTCGGTATATAAAGTATAAAATACAGCCAGTGTTAAAACTAAGCATAACAAGCAAATGAGGTTCTCTCGGTGATTACTGTGCACTCGTATCTGCATGACCATCAAACCTAATTAGCATCCAATAAAGTCTGATGACACCATTCATTTTAATTAGTGCCTAATTAACTGTCCTTCTCAATCTCAAAATACAAGGAGTCACCAAAGATATTTCCATAGAAACCCAAACACTGTACAGTAACGACCTGATGAAACGTATTCAATTAAAATGTGAAAGAGACAAACTACAGGGTGTGCCACAAATGTTCCATATATAGGGGATGATGTACAGAATGCCAGCACCATCTCACTCACGCCTTCGACAGTGTAGTCAATTTCTCGGTTGGTATGGAACACTTCCTCCAATCTTTTCGAATCATTAATAAGTTTGGCATGTGTGATGTGTTTGCCATGTTTGCTGTTAAAGTCCTACGCAACCTTCTTGATCCTGCCATGAGAATGGTTTCTTTTCTTTTGGCATTCTTAAAGTCTATCTGGAAAAAAAAACTAGAATATAAACTATATCTAATACAGATAAGTACTGATTTTGCTCATTTCCTTTGTGTATGGAGACATTTGGGACATCCTGTAGTGGACCGATTGAAACAAGCAGCCTTCTTAGACGTCTATGAACAATTAAGACATGTGACTAATATTAGTATTGGATAAGGTGTTGGACTACTGATCGGAAGTTTGTAAGTTTTAATCCCGGGTCCACAAAGCCGCTGCTGCTGGGCCCCTGAGCAAGGCCCTTAACCCTCAGTTGTATAAAATGGATAAGTGTGTCTGCCAAATGCCATAAATGTAAATGACAGTGCTGCTGAATTCTAAAATCTGGTCAGAAGGTTAATTTTCCATAAGAGATAGCTTTGATGGTAGCTTTCATATTAATGCACTTTATTGTTTCTATAGTAACAGAGGCATTGGTGGCTCAGGGGTAGGTTTCTCGCCTATCATGCGGAAGGCCCGGGTTTGATTCCCAGCCAATGCCTCAACCCCAGCCACTGGATGCAGTGCCGGTCCCAAGCCCGGAAAAATAGGAGGGTTGTGGCAGGAAGGGCATCCGGTGTAAAACCTGTGCCAAGTTGTTGTGCGGACCAGTTGGTACGCTGTGGCGACCCCGAACAGGGAGCAGCCGAAAGCAACCCATTGTTTCTATAGTAACAACTCATGCACTGGAATTTGTATGGTGGTTTTGATTTCACACGATTTAAGACTATAACAAAGAAAACTATAGAATTTGTTGGGATGGAACATCTTCTGGAACATTTTTGGAAAAATGTTGTGGAAAAGTGTCAGTGCAATCGTTAAGCTTTCGGATTTAGTCCCATGTTGCTGTTATAATAAGATCAACTCTACTGGGAAGACTTTCTACTAGGTGATGGATGTGGAGATTTGTGCTCATTCAGCCTGAAGAGCATTAGAGGTTAGATATTGTTGTTGTGCTGGAAAGTATGGATGAGTTCAGCAGTCCAGTTCATCCTAAAGGTGTTCAATGGGGTTGAGTCTGAGTGTGCAGGACACCCAAGTTCTTCCACTCTGATTTTGGCAAGCCGTGTCCTTATGGAGCTTTTTGCACAGGGGCATTGTCGTGCTGGAACAGGTTTCAGCCTTTTAGTAACAGTAAAGAGAAATTGTAATGCTAGAAGTTACAAAGACATTTTATACAACTGTGTGTTTCCAATTTTGGGGCAACAGCTTGAGGAAGAATCACATGTGGACTGGTGTCCAGGAATATACACTAATCAGGCATAACATTATGAGCACTGAGAGGTGAAGTGAATAACACTGATTCCTCATCATGGCACCTGTTAGTGGGTGGGATATATTAGGCAGCAAGTGAACATTTTCTCCTCAAAGTTGATGTGTTAGAAACAGGAAAAATGGGCAAGCGTAAGGATTTGAGCGAGTTTGACGAGGGCCAAATTGTGACGGCTAGACGACTGGATCAGAGCATCTCCAAAACTGCAGCTCTTGTGGGGTGTTCCCGGTCTGCAGTGGTCAGTATCTATCAAAAGTATCCTTTAAGTCCTGTAAGTCATGAGGTGGGGCCTCCATGACTTGAAGGATCTGCTGCTAACATCTTGGTGCCAGATACCACAGCACACCTTCAGGGCTCTAGTGGAGTCCATGCCTCGATGGGTCAGGGCTGTTTTGGCAGCAAAAGGGGGACCAACACAATATTAGGCAGGTGGTCATAATGTTATGCCTGATCGGTGTAAAACACGTACAGTTCTACAATAGTGATGGATAAAAAAGAGAAAGTTCAGACAGCTATAGCAGAAGAAGAAAAGGTCATGAGAGAGGCGGAATAAAAACCATGCTGCTCTGGATGAGTGTGAGGAAGACTGATGGGTGGCAAAGTGATAGATCTTTACGAACAGAGGCAAACAAGTGTCCATGCAGAATCAGGCCTAACGTGATCAATGAGCAAGAGACGAGACCTGATGTGACATCGGTGACTCACTGCTAGTCATTTATTAGCATGTTACCCATTGACGAGTCTAAAAACAGCTCTCTTTCTGACGAACTTGTTTAATTATATCAGTTCAGAATCGGAGTAAAAATAGAGCTGTCATGGCTAAAAAGGGAATGTGTCCTATCACACAGTGTGCAGTGTGTGAGAGTGTGTGAGGGTGTAAGAACTGGAGCAGAACATTAAGTTGCTGTATTCTACACAAAAGCAAGGGCTGGAGCTGATCTGAAAAACAGACATTTTGAACAAATATCTCCCTGGATACTTCATTTATCAAACAGTAGCCTGGAAAATGGGGCTTGTTCGATATGTTTTTATAAACCAGTCCCACATCCTGTGCGGTGCTCGTCTCTGAAGCATTATATAAATTTTGATCCATATTTTTATGAACGCATGCCTTAAAAAATGTTAAATGAATGAGTCAAATGACTCGAGTTGTTATGGCAGTTTGTTTACATACACTTACCGTCCATTTTATTAGGAACACCTCTACACCTGCCGGTATCTAATTACCCAATCATGTGATAGCGGTTTGCAGATATAAGTCAAGAGCTTCAGTTAATTTTCACATCAAACATCATTATGAGGAAAAATCGTGGCATGGATGTTGGTCAAGGTGTATAGGAATTAATTTCTTCTTATACACTATTGTTTCCATAGTAGCACCTCCCTCACAGTGTCTTGAGAAATTCTCTGTTAGGAGATTTTTATTTAACATTTAAGAAAGGAGTGTCCAGTAACAGTGCTTTGGAACAGTCAGCTATGGGACAGAGGACCTCACACTTTCTCTGTAACATGACTTCAGAAAGAGAAAAAGATGATGGTGATGAAATGACTGTAGTTACTAAGTGCAAGTGATAACATGAACTTGTTTTTGCGGATGTTCCAAAACATTAAATGTAATAACAACAGTATAAAAGTATGTGTAAAGTAAAAAGTAAGAGCAATAACACTTTGGCATTCACAGCTTCGAGGTGACTGCACTTGCATGTGATTCACATCAGGCTTCACCCCATCACCCTGTTATTGATTATTTTCCTAGAGCATCTTAGCCTGTTGTGCGTCATTACTTCCATTATGTTAACAAACTCGATCTTGTTCTTTTCATCATATCTTCCCCCATGAAGATCTCGAAACTCCGGACTTCTGGTAGTTCCCAGAATATCAAAGTCTACAAAAGGGGGTAGAGCTTTTTCATATTTAGCTCCTAAACTTTGGAACAGTCTTCCTGACAGTGTTCGGGGCTCAGACACAGTCTCCCAGTTCAAACATAGACTAAAGACATATCTCTTTAGCCAGGCATACACCTAATAAATCCCATAACTTTGTACTCCAATACATCCGATTAGATGCACATCATCATCTAGTGCCTCCTAATATCATGAATAGCAGCTACGCTAATCCCTTTCCATTTGTTTCCCTTCTTCTACCCACCCCCGAGTCACACAGAGATTGTGCCAGCTCCTGTGGCATCCAGAGATGGTCCAGCTCCAGCCGGGTTCTGCTTTCTGAGGACTGGAGTATTCAAAGCAGCACTGCCAACCCTATGTGGACATTTTACACATAACATTATACACATGCTGTATCTGCATCACACAACTAATGCAGAAAGGTCATTGTTCATATCACACTCTCCGGTGTCACCCAGATGAGGATGGGTTCCCTTTTGAGTCTGGTTCCTCTCAAGGTTTCTTCCTAATACCATCTGAGGGAGTTTTTCCTTGCCACAGTTGCCTGAGTCACCTCAGGCTCGCTCACTAGGGAAAATTTTGTCTAATATCTAGGACTGTTTGTTTGTATGTTTATTGTTTTTTATGTTCTGTAAAGCTGCTTTGAGACAATGCTCTTTGTTAAAAGCGCTAAATTGAAATTGAAATTGAAATTGAAGTAACTTCAGCTAATAACATCAATAGGCTCAGTGTTTGATATTCAGCAGATATCCATCAGTAAAGCTTCTTAGCTTAAGCAGGAGAGGAGGAAAAAAACCCACCTGTGCCACAAAGATTGTGAAAAATATTTGGTTTCTGAAGGCATACTGAGAAAGCCGCATAATGCTGAGTCACTGCCTTTGTGCTGGTTCCATACACTCGTTCTTCCAATCTCTTCAAATCAGCTCCTGCCCTCTCACACGGTCCTCCTCAACCTTTCATTATCTCTTTCTCCGGCTCTCATTTACATCGAGACAAGAACCTGAAAATGAAAATATGCACAATAAAAATCTCTAAAGGAAATTGTCCCTTTACGTTCCATACTGCTGAGCTGTATCACGGGCATACAAATAAAACTGCAGAGGTTGCCTGTGTCCCAGGCCTGCTTTATCCTAATATTTATTAAATTGTAGATAGATAGATAGATACACATGGACAAAATCGTTCCATTAAAGAAATAAAAATAGTCACTGAAATAACTTCAAACTGAAAATTGCTTGTGAATTGTGGTTCAACAGAAGCATTTAAAAAAAACTAATGAAACTGGCCTGGACAAAAATGATGGCGCCCTTAATATTTTGTTGCTAACCTGTTGAGGAAATCACTGCAATCAAGCGATTTTAAGAGACTTCTGCACCTGTGGACAGGTATTTTGGCCTATTCCTTGTGAGTAAACTGCTCCAGCTGTCTCAGGTTTAAAGGGTGCTTTCTTTAGACTGCATGTTTCAGATCTTTCCACAGATATTCAATAAGACTAAGATCAGGGCTCATTGAAGACCACTTCAGAATAGTTCAATGTTTTGTTCTTAGCCATTCTTGGGTGTTTTTAGCTGTTTGTTTTGGGTCATTATCCTGTTGGAGGACCCATGACCTGCGACTGAGACCAAGCTTTCAGACACAGAAAGCTTTCTGAGCAGAAAGGCAACAGAAAGGTAGAACAGAAAGGCAAGTTGATTACAGGCAGTGAAGTGTTCTAGCGGTGAAGTGTAGAGTTCAGTAGATTAAGCTTTGTCCTGCATAAAGACTGTATAGAATTTAACCACCTAAAAGTATCACTGTGAAAGAAACTGAGCTGCCTTCCTCTCATCAGAAACCTCTTTCATGCTTTAATTAGAAAAAACGTTAGTATGCTGAAGAAATAGCTGAAACATTGCTCTTATTGGCCTTGTTTTGCCCTTTTAAAAAGTTCTAACCAACATCCACCATAGTTCATTTATTTTGCTCATTATTTGGTTCCATCAAATAGCGCTACTCATTACACACTCAGTGACATCTTGTTTAATTTAACCAGTTTCTAGTTGGAAAACTGACACTCTATACTTCATTACGGAGGCCGTCCTGTGAGACACACACACACACACACACACACACTAACTTGATAATTAATAACAGAGCACTGACTGCACATATCCTATCTTATCAAAATTAATTCCAAGAGTAATAATGAACAATGTGTTTATATAGTCAGTGTAAACACACAATAAAGCTGGATACGGATATCTTTTTCTTCTTCTTTTGGCTTTTCCCTTCAGGGGTTGCCACAGTGAATCATCTCTCTCCACCTATCCCTATCTTCTGCATTCTCAACACTTCATATCCTCATTAATTCCATCCATATACCTCCTCTTTGGCCTTCCTCTTTGCCTCCTGCCTGGCAGCTCCATGTCCAACATTCTCCTACCAATATACTCACTCTCCCTCCTCTGAACATGTCCAAACCATCTTAATCTGGCCTCCCTAACTTTGTCCCCCAAACGTCCAACATGAGCTGTCCCTCTGATGTACTCGTTCCTAATTCTGTCCAATCTTGTCACTCCCAAAGAGAACCTCAACATCTTCAGCTCTGCAACCTCTAGCTCTGACTCCTGTCTCTTCCTCAGTGACACTGTCTCTAAACCATACAGCATGGCCGGTCTCACCACTGTCCTGTACACCTTCCCCTTGATTCTCGCTGATATTTTCCTATCAAACAGAATTCCCGACACCTTTCTCCACCCATTACAACCTGCCTGCACTCGCTTCTTTACCTCTTTCCCACACTCTCCATTACTCTGGACTGTTGACCCCAAGTACTTAAACTCCTGTACCTTCTTCACCTCTTCACCCTGTAACCTTACTGTTCCACTTCCCTCCCTTTTATTCACACACATGTACTCAGTCTTACTACGACTGACTTTCATTCCTCTTCTCTCCAGCGCAAACCTCCACCTCTCCAGGTTTTCCTCCACCTGCTCCCTGCTCTCACTACAGATCACAATGTCATCTGCAAACATCATTGTCCAAGGAGACTCCTGTCTGACCTCCTCTGACAACTGGTCCATCACTATAGCAAACAGGAAGGGGCTCAGAGCCGATCCCTGATGCAGTCCCACCTCCACTTTAAACTCCTCTGTCTGACCTACAGCACACCTCACCACTGTCCTGCTCCTCTCATACATGTCCTGCACCACTCTGACATACTTCTCTGCTACTCCTGACTTCCTCATACAGTACCACAGCTCTTCACTTGGCACCCTGTCATACGCTTTCTCCAAGTCTACAAACACACAGTGCAACTCCCTCTGACCATCCCTATACTTCTCCATCAAAATTCTCAGAGCAAAAATTGCATCTGTTGTGCTCTTTCTGGGCATGAAGCCATACTGCTGCTCACAAATTTCCACTACCTTCCTTAACCTAGCTTCCACTACTCTTTCCCATAGTTTCATTGTATGGCTCATCAACTTTATCCCCCTATAGTTGCTGCAACTCTGCACATCACCCTTATTCTTAAAGATCGGCACTAACACACTTCTTCTCCATTCCTCAGGCATCCTCTCACTCTCTAAAACCCTGTTAAACAAACTAGTTAAAAAGTCCACTGCTGCCTCTCCCAGACACTTCCAGACCTCCACCGGGATGTCGTCAGGATCAACTGCCTTTCCACTTTTCATCCTCTTCAAAGCCTTTCTGACCTCATCCTTTCTAATCTTATCTACTTTCTGTTCCACAGAGTTCACCCCTTCTACTCTTTTTTCCCTCTCATTTTCCTCATTCATCAGCTCTTCAAAGTACTCCTTCCATCTCCTCTCTACACTCTCCTCACTTGTGAGCACCCTTCCATCTCTATCCTTAATAACTCTAACTTGCTGCACATCCTTCCCATCTCGATCCCTCTGCCTAGCTAACCTGTACAAGTCCTTCTCTCCTTCTCTAGTGTCTAACCTAGTGTACAACTCGTCATATGCCTTCTGCTTGGCCTTAGACACCTCCCTCTTCACTCTGCGCTGTAACTCCTTGTATTCCTGTCTATTCTCTTCAGTCCTGTCCATGTCCCACTTCTTCTTGGCTAACCTCTTCCTCTGGATACTATCCTGAACTTCCTCATTCCACCACCAAGTCTCCTTATTTTCTTTCCTCCTTCCAGATGACACACCCAGCACCTTTCTCCCTGTCTCCCTGATCACTTCTGCTGTAGATTCCCAGTCATCTGGCAGCACTACCTGACCACCCAGAGCCTGCCTCAACTTCTTTCTAAATTCCTCACAACATTCCTCCTTTTTCAGCTTCCACCACTTGGTTTTCTTCTCTATCTCTATCTTTGACCTCTTCTTCTTACAGACCATCAAAGTCATCCTACACACCACCATCCTATGCTGTCTGGCTACACTCTCTCCCACTACCACTTTACAGTCACTAATCTCTTTCAGATTGCCTCTTCTACATAGGATGTAGTCTACCTGTTGTCAGGTTCTGGGCTGTTTTGTTTTTGGACGCTAGAGGTCCTCGTGAAGCTCCTGCGCCTGTGTAATTAGTGTATTGCTTTCACATGTGTCTCGTTCGGGTGTGGGTATTTAAGTCTCTTTGTTTCTCGGTTTCGGGGTTGGGGTCTTTAATTGTCTGTAGTCGGCGTTAGAGGTTATGTGGCCGACTTTTCGGGTGGGCCTTTGGTGCTGTCTCTGTTTTGTGCTCGGGCTTCGGGATCTGCCTTCTTCTCCTCTGGAGTTTCTCCTTCTCTTTGTTTTTGTTTCGAGTTCCAAGTTTCCCTCCCGAGTTTCCCTTTCGAGTTCCGAGTTCTGAGTTTCCCTTTCAAGCTTCCCTATGTTTTGTCCTTTTCATTGTCTTTTCATCCCTCCGATGATGATCTGGATCTGAGGAGCCCTATAAGGAGCACTAAAAGAGCACTAGATACCAAAAGCCTGACACCTGTGTTCTCCTACCTCCACTCTTGTAAGTCACTCTATGCTCCTCCCTCTTCTGAAAATAAGTGTTAACCACAGCCATGTCCATCCTCTTAGCAAAGTCCACTACCATCTGTCCTTCTAGGTTCCTTTCCTTAACTCCAAACTTGCCCATCACCTCCTCATCACCTGTGTTCCCCTCGCCAACATGTCCATTAAAATCCGCTCCTATCACCACTCTCTCACCCGTGGGAATACTCTCCATCACCTCATCTAATTCACTCCAGAAACTCTCTTTCTCCTCTAACTCACAACCTACCTGTGGGGCATAACCACTAACAACATTCAACATCACCCCTTCAATCTCTAACTTCAGACTCATCACCCTGTCTGACACTCTCTTCACCTCCAGAACATTCCTCACAAACTCCTCCTTCAGGACCACACCTACCCCATTTCTCTTACTATCCACACCATAATAAAACAGCTTGAATCCTGCTCCTATACTACGAGCCTTGCTACCCTTCCACCTGGTCTCCTGTACACACAGTATATCCACCTTCCTTCTCTCCATCACATCAGCCAGCTCTCAACATTCAGAGTTCCTAATCTCAGTCCTACACTCTTACCTTTCATCTTCTCTCTCTGTCTGTGCACTCTGCTCCCTCCTCTACTTCTACGACCAACAGTAGCCCAATTTCCACCGGCGCCCTGTAGGTCAACGGCGCCGATGGCGGTCGTTGTTAACCCGGGCCTCGACCGATCCGGTATGAAATTCAGAGTACTGACGATTCGCATGGTTAAATTTGGCAATGCTTTACGTCGGATGCCTTTCCTGACGCAACCCTCTCTATTTATCCGGGCTTGGGACCGGCACAGAAGTCACTGGACTGTGACCCCCATGGCTAGATTAAAGCTGGATACGGATATATGAGGACTAAAACACTTAGAGGTGTGCTGTAAGAAAAAAATCAATGTCATGTTGATGAGAGGGTTGATAACACACCAAAATTTATCATCTTCCAAAAAGAGAGAAGTGTTTTATTCCTCATATACTACAGAAGTCTATATTGATCAGGCATAACATTATGAGCAGTGACAGGTGAAGTGAACAACACTGATTGTCTCCTCATCATGGCACCTGTTAGTGGGTGGGATATATTAGGCAGCAAGTGAACATTTTATCCTTAAAGTTGATGTGTTAGAATCAGAAATGGAATGGGCAAGTAAGGACTTGCGTGAATTTGACGAAGGCCAGATTGTGATGGCTAGACAACTGGATCAGAGCATCTCCAAAACTGCAGCTCTTGTGAAGTGTTCCCGGTCTGCAGTGGTCAGTATCTATCAAAAGTATCCTTAAAGTCTTTTAAGTACTGTAAGTATCCTTTAAGTAAGGACACTTACACTAACAGTTTTTTTATTAGTTTTTCTTTATCTCCCACCATACAAGCTGTTAGAAATGTTAACATATTCAAATAAACCATGCAGCTGGAAATAGTGTCCAAGTGACTGTTCTAGAAAATTCATCAACACCATCTGACCAATCAGAATTCAGCAGCTCTGTAGCTCCAGACAACAATAACAAGCAAATCACTCAAGAATATTCTTAATGAAGCAAGTAATAACCATCGAAATCTGTTAAGTCCTCTTCTTTTCGTCAACAGGTGAACTGCGTGCCAAGTCGGATTATCTGCAGCTAAACTTGCATGCTTTGCTTCTTTTGTTATTATCTCAGCCTGGCAGATTTGCTCTTCATAAAGGTCTTATCTGTGTGCTTGGGGTTTTCTGTTTGTGAATTAGATGTGACATTTTCCTGGAGAAATTCCCGTCTGAGAAGCCTCCAGAAGAGCGTGTCGAATTGAAGCAGAATGGAAATTGAAATCAGGTATCGACTCGAGTATCTCACATTTCTTTCTATTTTAAGAAACAGCTAAAAAACAATGAGAGAAACAGAGAGAGAGAGAGATTTGGAACCAACCAAAGTTAATGTTTATTATTTGAAATTTTATTTTTTTGCTGCTAAAACAGTTCCGACCCGTCGAGGCATGGACTCCACTAGATCCCAGGAAGGTGTGCTGTGGTATCTGGCTCCAAGATGTTAGCAGCAGATCCTTTAAGTCCTGTAAGTTCTGAGGTGAGGACCATGGAGGCCCTTGCTTGAAGGATACTTACAGGACTTAAAGAATACTTTTGATAGATACTGACCACTGCAGACCGGGAACACCCCACAAGAGCTGCAGTTTTGGAGATGCTCTGATCCAGTCGTCTAGCCATCACAATTTGGCCCTTCGTCATACTCGCTCAAATCCTTACTCTTGCCCATTTTTCCTGCTTCTAACACATCAAGTTTGAGGACAAAATGTTCACTTGCTGCCTAATATATCCTACCCACTAACAGGTGCCATGATGAGGAGATAATCAGTGTTATTCACTTCACCTCTCAGTGCTCATAATGTTTTTGGAAACTTTAACATGAGCACCAAATTAATAAATTGTACATTCTTGGCTATATTAGAGATAAACTGAATAAAAATGCATTAATCATATTAAACTAAAAACAGATATGAACACAAGGCACATTTTTGTCTAAAAGGCTTTTCAGAGCATCTGGGATCCTGGACATAACACAATCCTCACAGGCAGTAAGGAGTCAGATATGAATATCCAGATGAATCCCAGGACCAACGAGCTGCTGGGCTTCATCAGGGTTTTTAACCCCTTAATTGCTAAGCTGTATAAAATGAGATCAATTGTAAGCTGCACTGGATAAAAAAAAAAGCCCAGTCCTAGCTGAAACCAATTCTGAACACAAGTGATGTAGCTGAGGTTGAGGAACCGTCAAGCTGATTCCACAGATCTCACTGGCTTTTTACACATGGATTAGGGTTGATTAGGGTTCGCGTTAAGGTTTAAACCTCTGATTTAGGCCACGCCCACTTCTGCTTTAAATCCTAATACACATTCAGATCATTAAAACCTCTAAGAACAACTTATTTTTCCACACAGCATCCCATTTCCCATCTGTCCTTCCAAATATGCCCCTTGTTATTTCTTTCCTAGCTCCATGTACATTTCAATTATGAACATTTACTCATTTGCATCTCACAGTCACATTATGAAAAGCAACAGTTAGAATGTCCCTATTATATACAGACAGATGCTGCTTATACAGTTCTGCCACAGCTCTACAGAGCCAGGTATATTTGCACACTGATATTGATCATAAATGCACATCTGGCTTGTGAGTACTGCTGTTAGTAGTGTGTGTGTGTGTGTGTGTGTGTGTTTCAAAGCATTAGAGATGCAACCGAATATGAATACATTTTTCAGAATGAAAGGTTAATGTGGTTAATCTACACAAGATATAAATAGAAGGGTGCACTATTCATCTTTTCTTTCACTGGACCCCGGATTAGATCCTAGGAAAATTCGCATAAATAGGAGCTTTTTATTTGGGTCATGTGGGCTCAAGGTAGAGGTCTGATATGAAGCTTGTGGGAAAAAGAAAGACCTGTTTATTCATCCTTAGTAACCGCCTGGTCAGGATTAACCCATTTTCCCGGTACACTGGCATTCAATTACCTTATGGGACATTTTTATTTTCACTGAGTATAAACAAATGACTGATTTTATGGCAGCAAGTCTGATATAAAATGAATCAGGACTCTGTTGGCTTTCAGTGTGAGACGTTTGGGATAGCCTTACACAGAATTTTAGTGGTTGAAGATAACACCGTCGAATTTTAGTTGCTTATGAAAAATCACTTGGGGCATCTTAGAGGTGAGAAATGGGTTCGATATCAACATTTACTTTGAAGATAGAAACATTTGTGTGGAAAAAAAATCTTTTTTGAAACTTTTCTATAAAAATATTGCTCCTAGTAGGCTAGGGGGAAAAAAAACATAAATGCTTATGAAAGACTATAAATTCTTAAAGAGTGTCTACTTACTTTTGGGCCAGTAATCTACACTGTGGAGTTTGACATTAAGAAATTCAATGCTGAACATGGACACAACAAAATGTGTGCATCTTTTGGCCTCTGGCAAAAAGAATTAAATTAGAGTACCAAAAGCAAAAAAAACATACAAAACATCCAGCATACACCGATCAGGCATAACATTATGAGCACTGAGAGGTGAAGTGAATAACGCTGATTATCTTCTCATCATGGCACCTGTTAGTGGGTGGGATATATTAGGGAGCAAGTGAACATTTTGTCCTCAAAGTTGATGTGTTAGAAGCAGGAAAAATGAGTTCAACAAGGGCCAAACTGTGACGGTTAGATGACTGGATCAGAGCATCTCTAAAACTGCAGCTCTTGTGGGGTGTTCCTGGTCTGCAGTGGTCAGTATCTATCAAAAGTGGTCCAAGGAAGGAACAGTGGTGAACCGGTGACAGGGTCATGGGCGTCCAAGGCTCACTGATGCACGTGGGGAGAGAAGGCTGGCCCGTATGGTCCAATCCAACAGACGAGCTACTGTTGCTCAAATTGCTGAAGAAGTTAATGCTGGTTCTGATAGAAAGCTGTCAGAATACACAGTGCATGAAGGGTCAGGGCTGTTTTGTCAGCAAAAGTGGAAGCAACACAGGTAGTCATAATGTTATGCCTGATCGGTGTACATCTAGTTAGAGTAATTATAAAGAGGCTTAGTGATATTGCTCATCTTTAATTACAAGAAATAATAATCTTAGTTAAGCCACACCCACTTCAGGTATAATTCCAAATACAGATATGAGATAGAGATGCAGATCGAGATAGTGTTGTTGCATTACACCACTAAAATGTCAGAAAAAGAAACGGATGATATCCAGCTAAGCAATGACCCACTTATCTGCTTTGGGAATTCTTTACCGACAACAAGAAGGAACACACAGCACTGTGTGGGTGTTTACTTGCATACTAGCTTACCGATAGACCCACCAAACAGCAACAAGAAGTCAGATCAAATCAGTGTCACGTCAAGAATGAGATGTCTTCCTTTGGTGTAGTGTTATTTAACCTGTTCTTACAAAAAACTTCAAGCTGTTCTCGCGCTATAGCTCCTGTGAGCACACAGTGACTCAGAAGACTGATCACAGCAAAAATCACTGCCATCCATAATTCACCTGCAGATTCATATATAATTGCACACACATTCCTCTTCTTTCTATCTGACCCAATTTACCCGTAATAGAATCATCTGTTCATCATGATATCCAGGTTTGGAGAGATGGAGCGCTAGACTAGATCAGCTCTCAAATATTTGACTGATAAATGTTGTCATATACACTGCCCTCAGAGACACCTGGGAATTGTCTTGTCTGAATTCCCAGCACTCTAACTTCCCACCAAACAAAAAGACTGACAGGATGCTCTACATCTCCACCTAGTGTGGATTAAAGAAATTTAATTATATTAAGGATTAGATCGCTTTGTTTGGACACATCATTCTTGCAGCCATGTGACTGCACGTCTTCAGCGTGAGTGACTTCCATTACAGAGGACGTATAAATAGGCAACATGGCACCAAAGTAATGTTTTCTCTTAGGTCTTTTCTCTCACCAGCACATTTTCCCATGAACACATTATCACGAAGTGCTCCTGTGGCCCTGATGGTGCTTTTAAAACTCGTCGCCGTCACTCCCTGCTCTTTACAAAGGCCATTTTTCATAACCCTGCAATTTGAACTGGAAATGAACTCAGACAGATCTGCTGGGAAAACACTGATGCGCTTTATCAGCCCCTAACTCCCATTCCTCCCTGCACTACCAGCACCACATTGAAATATGCCATATTTCAGAATCAGGACACCATGAGGGCTGTGAGACAGTGAGAAGAGGAAGTCTGAAATCTACACTTAGCATACAAACAGCATTCTCGCCTTAGCACAAGAAAAGTGGCCTTTAGGGGGAATCCAAATGAAATGAATCTGATCAAATATGATACATAAAGTTTGAGCTTCAGTCACTATTTAAACTCATTTTCATTCACTCACGGCATAGTTAAGGGCAGCTGGGATTAGAAAGCATTGTGTGCTTACTAATGTGATTGGAGTACACAGTATAAGATTGAACACTGTGCAATAAAAACTGAAGAGTAAAGACCGAAGGCTCAGACTGTGATAATCAAATGGAGATGACTCAAGAGGAACGAGCTCACTGCAGTATTAAATGGTAGCATTGCATCATGTCTCACATTTGAATCATAGTTTTGTGCACTGTGGATGGTAAGGAGAGCTACAGCTGAATAATCATTTAAAGTTACATACTATACACTTCATCTTCAGTATCCTGGTGAGGATCGTGCTGGATATCTGAGAGTATCCCAGAAATACTGGGTATGGGATCCTTGTTCACCACACACATTCATACACTCGGTCACACAAAAGGAAAATTAAAACTAACCAATCCATGTACCTGTGCAAATACAAAACTCTACAGAGACAATCAGCACAACTGAGAAACCTGGAAGTCTCCACATTAGATACTGATTACTAGAAACTCAATCAATGCATTGAATCTTCAGTCATGTTTGATCTGTCTGGAGGCATAATTTGATATGCTCAAGTGTCCACATACACCGAGGCATAACATTATGAGCACAGACAGGTGAAGTGAATAACACTGATTATCTCCTCATCATGGCACCTGTTAGTGGGTGGGATATATTAGGCAGCAAGTGAACATTTTCTCCTCAAAGTTGATGTGTTAGAAGCAGGAAAAATGGGCAAGCGTAAGGATTTGAGCGAGTTTGATATGGGCCAAATAGTGTTGGCTAGACGACTGGATCAGAGCATCTCCAAAATTGCAGCTCTTGTGGGGTGTTCACAGTCTGCAGTGGTCAGTATCTATCAAAAGTGTCCTTTAAGTCCTGTAAGTTGCAAAGTGGGGCCCATGGAGGCAGCAAAAGGGGGACCAACACAACCACATAATATATATGATACTGATCATAATGTTATGCCCGATCAGTGTACTTTGGCCATACAGGGTATTTAATCCAACACAGTTACCTTTTATCCTTGTTCATGGAAGCAGGTGCACCTCTGCTGCTTGTGGCGACACAGACAGATGTGCAGTCTTTTGCGACATCAGCATTCAGAATGAACACACACACACACACACACACACACACACACACACACACACACACACACACAGGAAGTAAAGCAGCCAGGAGAAGACAGAACATTTCAAAATCTAAATAAAAAAAAAGGGTTTTAAATGAACCTCATCTGCAACAACATGACCAAAATACACAAAAGTGATGTAATGTGGATACATTATTTGAAATATATAGGATATACAGATGGTGTATTCTAACTGATACAAATACTAACAGGAGATCCATTTTATTTTTCTTTGCCATAAACATTCTCAAAACATCTGGTTGAATTGAATGCATGGACTGGGATTGCACATGATGCAAAAATTTGTACAAAGAGGAGGTTTTTACTTCCAAAAGTGAATGAGAGATAAAGCTTGCAGAAATACCATGTTCACTTTTAAAGCATCCTTAGTACCTGCCTGTTCAGGTTGTTTACATCTTGAGAAATACAACCAACTAGATTTATTAGAAATCATGGAGGCTGGTACAAACAAATGCACATCTCTAGCCATTTCTTCATCTACGAGTGTTTGTCACGTTTTATTAATAAGCTAATTTAAGCCACACCCAGTTTTAGGAAAATATCAGCGAGAATCAAGGGGAAGGTGTACAGGACAGTGGCGAGACCGGCCATGCTGTATGGTTTAGAGACAGTGTCACTGAATAAAAATCAGGAGTCAGAGCTAGAGGTAGCAGAGCTGAAGATGTTGAGGTTCTCTTTGGGAGTGACAAGATTGGACAGGATTAGGAACGTGTTCATCAAGGGGACAGCTCATGTTGGACGTTTGGGGGACAAAGTTAGGGAGGCCAGATTAAGATGGTTTGGACATGTTCAGAGGAGGGAGAGTGAGTATATTGGTAGGAGAATGTTGGACATGGAGCTGCCAGGCAGGAGGCAAAGAGGAAGGCCAAAGAGGAGGTATATGGATGGAATAAATGACGATATGAAGCTAGTGGGTGCAAGTGTTGAGGATGCAGAAGATAGGGATAGGTGGAGGGAGATGATTCGCTGTGGCGACCCCTGAAGGGAAAAGCTGAAAGAAGAAGTCTTTCTGTTATGAATGAAGACAGAGATACAGATATTTGAAGTACTAACCTCACAAACACAGATAGTGTCACCCCGATACACCAGTATGACTAGGGAATACATTTTCCATTTTGTAATATCAGGCATTTATTTTATTAGATAAGTGCCCTGCCTTCCATCTCAGTCAGGAAATCTAAAAAACACAAAAGCCTGCAGAAGCAGCTTTGATCAAAATAAATAGCAATGTGGATAACAGACATTGATCAAAGACCTTAGCGTTTCCATTAGGCAGTGTGCCCACTGACTTTCCTCGGAACTCAGACATTCATCTCCATAATTAGCGCTGTGCTCGCACGGCTCCTTGACGTATGCTATTCCGGCATGTCGGGAAACATGAATCCTCCATGCTCCTGCTGTAAATACTGCATTTTTAAGAGTTCACATCTAAAAGATCTAAATAAGATGATCGTTAATATAACGGCATTATAAATGTCTCCTATGGATATCATTACAGGTCAGAAGAGAAGCACAATCAACAACAACAAAAAAAAGACTCGGGGAATATATTGTATCACTTTTCATTAAGAGACCAAAAGATGAGTTAATTGCACTTTATTTGTAATTAGTGTCTGATATTTTGACACATAACAACACATTATTTGAAATCCAGACTGAACATGAATGTGCATTTGTAAGTAAATGTCAAAGATGTTTTTAAAGGTTGTGACTAACACCACATGCAGACTTAATGTGACGATTTAAAAATGTCAAAGTGACCGCGAGTGCATAATTAAGGCGGTATAATTAAGTGTCTTTTCCGTGCACGTCTTCAGTCGTTAAGAGTTCCATCACAGCGTATTAGAAACGCAAACAAACGGAAAACCTGGTGCACTAGTCTGTTAGTGTAGAAGTCAAGACTCACTGATAGGAAGGAATCAGAGGTGAATGCTCTCATGTGGTTACTTGGATCAACAAAGAGCAGAGGAGAAACGTCACTGCTGAACACATAAAAGGTCTAACAAAATGGTTACATAACTGTAGAAAAACATTGCATTGATAGGCTTGGTTTTGGAATGTACACAGTGTCATTTTTCAGCAAACTTCACATTACATGTAGAAGATAATCAGACTGCGGACAAGCTACAGGTCTGACTAAAGAGCTGGTGTGTTTAAACTCTCAAACGAATGTCAGCACTGAGACGTCTAATTTGAAATAGTCTTTGGATGCGTCTGTGCTTTCGTTGCTGCATATTTATTCTGAAGTGGTGGAAAATAAAACTCTAAACTAAATACCTCAAATACTTTAAGGCTGGGCTGTAAAACAGCAATAGTAGCAGGTAAGACTTTCATAAACAAATGGTTCTGCTCCAGTATACGTTTACAAAGTGCCGAGTGAGCAATCTTAGTGAAAATTTAAGTTCTTTCCTTTCATTCGTGCTTTGAGGACAAATGATTCACAGTGATAGAGTGTGCATCCCACAAATCTCCTGTTAGACGTTACTCGCTTCACAGACACGGCAGCTGTTATAATCATAATACAAGATCAAATCTGCCCATGTTCATCTGACTTCCAATGCATTTTTAACCAAAAGTCCCATTATAATTATTAACGCATTCTGGTGAAGATACTGTGGGGACATTTTCACACATTGAACAGAAAAACAAGTCTTGAGGACTGCTTCCTTTTATTGTCCTGTCACAGGACACAGGTCATGACTGGGTGGTCACTCTTCTCACACCTTTCTGGCTCTGACAGTTAGAGATTTGTGAGGGCTTGTAGTGTGCTGTGGATGAGAAGAACCTACTCCACTCGAGTCTTCTGAATTGATATGATTGTGAACTCTGTCCTGCTCTTCATCCTGAAAAAGAGTGGGTGTTATTAAATGCCACTGGTACACTTAGCCAATAAAGCATGAGAGTATAAGATAAGATTTTATAAGGTTATACATTTTTATAATCATATTTATTCTTTTTATATTCTTTTTATATTTTATTTATTTTTAATTTGTTGTAATTAAACAAATTTGACAGTTAACGTGTTGGTGTGCCTCAGTGAAGTCAGATGTAAATCTTTCAAAGCAATTTTCTTCCTTTTAATGAGACTTTTTAAAAGTGAGAGAAAAAAAAAAAAAAAAAATCACCTGAAAATTTTCCCACACATTTACCTAGATTTTATATGTTTTGGTGACTCCGGATCCCCACAGTAACCCTCCATCTTTAACTTTTTATGCAGAAGTATTTCTTTTCATTTTAAGCTCCTTCAGTTAGATGCAATTCCAAATGAATTCTCAATCACTAATAAATGCTCACTTCATAGAGTATACAATTATTTACACTAAATGCATTTTTTTGGATTTATCCACTGAAGTGAGCATATAAAAGGTATATTTTTCTATATCAAGTAAAAAAAAAATGATACAGAATTAAAACAAGCCAAATATGAATTCAATTTCTACATTAAATGACAATATACACTGATCAGACGTTATTATGACCACCTGCCTAATATTGTGTTGGTTCCCCTTTTGCTGCCAAAACAGCCCTGGCCCACTGAGGCATGGACTCCACTAGATCCCTGAAGGTGTGCTGTGCCTCCATGGGCCCCACCTTGAAACTTATAGGACTTAAAGGACACTTTTGATAGATACTGACCACTGCAGACCAGGAACACCCCACAAGAGCTGCAGTTTTGGAGATGCTCTGATCCAGTCATCTAGCCATCATACTTTGGTCCCTGTCAAATTCGCTCAAATCCTTACACTTGTCCATTTTTCCTGCTTCTAACACATCAACTTTGAGGACAAAATGTTCACTTGCTGCCTAATATATCCCACCCACTAACAGGTGCCATGATGAGGAGATAATCAGTCTTATTCACTTCACCTGTCACTGCTCATAATGTTATGCCTGATCGGTGTACTGTACATTTAGTCAAAAAGTACGTCTAAAAGTAGAACATGGACAAACCTACAGTATGTGCACGATTTTTTAAACACTTCTGAATTCCTTCAAACAGAGAATTATGTTCAGCCAGCAGTATCATCTATTTAGTGTCATCTATTTTAAGAATTCTGCGTTTTCAGCCCATAGAGGCAACAGCATACTTATTCCAATGCAAAAAAGTGACTGTGTGTAAATTGAGGTTGTAGATACGCACCGTATCAGCAGTCAGCTCCTCCTCTGTGTGCTCACTGCAGTAGTTGGTGGGCTCCATGTCAGACAGAGCACTTCCCACCAGCTCCTCCTCATAATCAGTGTGATACTCTGACTCCTCTGAGAGAGGGACATGTAGAAAGAATGGGAGAGACACAGAGACATACAGAGAGAGAGAGAGAGAGAGAGAGAGAGAGAGAGAGAGAGAGAGAGAGAGAGAGAGAGAGACAGAGGGAGAGAGAGGGAGAGAGAGAGAGAGAGAGTGTGTGAGAGAGAAAGAAGGGGCAAGCTATTTAGCCATTTGATCTTTTATATAGCCAAATGTGATGATGTCACATTATTCATTCAGTGCAGATCAACTTGCTGTGCAGTTTACTATTTCAGCAGAGACGTGCCAAAACCCTTAAAACAGTCTGTTAAAAAGCACTAGGAACACTTGAATGTCTCTCTTACATTATCCCAATCTCTCTCTCTCTCTCTCTTCCACTTACCATCCATTAGTGCTTGCTTGACAGGCTCAATGCGGGAGACGATCTCTGCCAGGTCAGTGAAGGAAGCGTTTGGACAAGTCACCATCTAAAAGAAAGACCATATCGGCGTCATGAACCAACTTCTGAATTCACACATGACACAAAACAAGCTGAAGAGTCCACAGCATAGTGTGTGATCAAGAGCAAGTGGTCAGCCATCCATTTCAGCACTTCTCCTAAGCTTCACACTGTAGAACTGAGCAAGAAGTGAATATTTGTATTTTGTTTTACATTTAATGAATTTGACTGATTTTTTTAATCCAAAGTGACTAACACCTGAGACAGTATATTTACTGCACAGTGGAGAGCTTAATGGTCTCATTCGCCTGCTCAACAGTGACAGATTTGTGATACAGGGATTATGACCTTATGATCAGATATGTCATATGTATCTGTAAATGCCACTTCTTTTAAAGAAAACAAGGCATTGTTCTCATATAGTGGTGCCTGCTGGCATATAACACAGCACATTTTGCCTTCACAGTCATGCTGTGGCAGGAGAACGGAGAGGTCTTGTGCCCGATTTCAGTATCCAGGGTCATCTCCAAGGCAACATCTCACCACCCAGTGAACAGCTATGAGAATTCTTATCAAATGAATGGAAAGTTTTAAGGCCTTGCTAAATAGGAAATTGAAGAAGAAAAAAAATACTTTTAGTGTTTTAAGAGCGTGAATATGATCATTAACTCACATTGTTGCTGTGGGTGTTGTGGAACTCCTCCTGGTGCCTGTCTTTCAGCATCTTCTCCACCACTCCGCTCCTGCACCACACGTCAAACACGGTCTTCCCGTGCTGGTAGCCCACCTCCTGTCAACACAACAGGAACACATGTAGCAACTCAGAACAGATGTTCAAGCGAACACTGCTTCTCTAGCCAACATTATAACTAGGGACACATTGATACAGACACTGGGATTGGGTAGCAGCCTAATACTGCTCTCATGTACTCGTACTAAATATACAATTGACATGTAATGATAATAAAGAAGAAGTTGCTTTCGGCTGCTCCCTGTTCAAGGTCGCCACAGCGGACCAACTGGTCCGCACAACAACTTGGCCCTTCCTGACGCAACCCTCCCATTTTTCCGGGCTTGGGACCGGCACTGCATCCAGTGGCTGGGGTTGAGGCATTGGCTGGGAATCGAACCCGGGCCTTCCGCATGATTGGCGAGAAACCTACCACTGAGCCACCAATGCCCCTGACATGTAATGACAATGATGTTGCCATATTTCTATGCAATAACAGCAGACAATAAAGAGCACCTTTCCACGAAAATAGGAACGAGTAGGTCACACTCATAGTACCAAGTACTACAAGATCCAGCACGAGTAGGTCACACTCATAGTACCAAGTACTACAAGAAAACAAGGAATTCTGTCATAAAGAAAACAAAATCATAAGTTAACAGTTGTAGAGAATTGAAACAAAACCACTACAGCCCTACTTGAATTAAGGTAACCACTTCACTTACAAGCAGCTCATCACCATCTGAAGAACAAGCCTAATAACCTAAGCACTTCAACACACATGCTATACATGGCCACTATTTTAACCAGGGAAACACAGCCAGATCTATACAAAATATTCAGTGATAAATGATTACTTATTTCGGTATCGGCCTCGGAATTAACAAGCACCAAAAACCATGTACTTGTTCTGAATGACATGACTTCAATGCATCCCTAATTCTCACTACTTCAGAGTGAAGAAAATGTTGCCTAAGAGAGAATGAGGGGCTTAAAGTAAAGGAAAGAGACAAATGTATGTGATTGGGTAGGAAAGGAAAAGTAGAACTTCACACTGGAATCACACGGAAAGGCACTCACAGCAATTTCATCAAACTTTCCAAACTCCAGAGTGCGATATCTGTCGATGGGAGGTCTGATATATTCGCAATAATCATTGTTCTTGACGGATTCCAGCTGTCTCACACAGCACACGTATGCTAGCCGAGTCTGGATCTCGGCCATGTTCAACACCTAAACATGCACAAAAGAATAAGCCCGTGAAATGAGTGTCCAGAGAGGTCACTTCAATTTTATTTTACACTTTGCCGAAATGTAATTCCCCCTACTTTGACTTTCTCTGCCAGAGGGTTGAGCCGTTTCCATAGCAGCCACCAGCCAGACAGGGCATCTCCATAGTTGGTTAGATTGGTTTCGTCTTGGCTGCCCACATCAATGGCTATCACAACTTTAGCTCCCATGGACCGTGCCACATCCGCTGAAACACAGGAGGGGGAAAAATAAAAAAAAAAATCAATAAAGCACACAACACCAAGGGCAGACTGCAGCAGAGGACATCTTTCAGTTGAGTTCAAATTAAATAAAGACTAAACTATGAAACACAGTGTCAGTGACGTTTAACACAATCAAGAAATAAATCAATAATGTCCTAACACAATTCCCAGCAAAGCCTTCATTTGTAAGTTTGGACATTTTATGCCACACATAAATAAATGATGCAATAACACCAAATCAAATCATTAGACAGGTGAACAAAAGTGGATTAAACATATAGGAATAGGAGAGACAAACCTGGCAGGTTGTTGATATAACCTCCATCCATTAAAAGGTGGCCATCTTTAGGATCACACAGAGGAGGAAGATAACCAGACAAAGACATGCTGGCACGAACATAACGCCACAAAGAGCCTGAAAAACAGGATGGGGGAAAGATCATGATAGGAAGCTCAATAAAAACAGCGTGGGTGGCAAGGGAGAAGACAAACTAGCAGGATTCTAACCAACCATCAGTGTGCACTCTCATGGTAGAAGCAGTGATGTCAGTGGTGATGTTGAAATAAGGGATCCACAGATCCTGCAGAGGATCAAACAAAATAAAGAAGTAAATTAGTGAGGTTAATACTGAGCATATTGCTATAACTGTGAGCATGCCTGAAGCATGCCTCCTACCTCAATTTGCTTATTTTTGAAGACAGCATTGATGCTAGAGTTAAAGGCTGCTCCAGAAAACATGGAGGTGATGGGGTAGGTTAGATCCAAAATCTTTTTGAAGACTGATGTCATCTCCTTTAAATGCAAGAGAAAAAGTAGAAACAGGGCATAAATACACATCTTCTCAAATTGGGGTCTCTCAAGCTTAGCAACGTGGCCACAATTTATTTATTTATTTTACAATTTTGCTAACAGATTACGTTAGCAAAATTAATATTTATAATCATTGTGATCCAAGTGCTCCTCCACTTAATGAGTGCCCAGATTCCTCTAGAAAAAAAATCAAATAAATTAATTTCGTACTTTCATGATTTTTATTTGACTCAACATAATTTTATATTTATTAGCTTAATTGACTGCTCTATGTAATAACATAAATAAAATAAAAACCTTAATAACTCAAAACAAAGCAGAGCTATAAATAACAATGTCAACTTGAATCTAAAAAATAATCAAATTTTAATAAACATGTTTTTAGTGAGAGGAAAGTTCAGGAATAAGCTCCAATGGAAGTTGCTTTCGGTTGCTCCCTGTCCGGGTCGCCACAGCAGACCAACTGGTCCGCACAACAACTTGGCACAGGTTTTACACCAGATGCCCTTCCTGATGCAACCCTCCCATTTTTCCAGGCTTGGGACCGGCACTGCATCCAGTGGCTGGGGTTTGGGCATTGGCTGGGAATCGAATACACGCCTTCCACATGGTAGGCGAGAAACCTACCACTGAGCCGCCAATACCCAGGAATAAGCTCCAATAAATATCCTAAATATTATTGCACACAATTAAATAGTCAAAACAATGCTTAAATAGTTAAATACGTCTGTACAGGAAGCATTAATTAATGTATTTGTTTGTTTGTTTGTTAAAAACATTTCCCTTTATATTTGGGGGAGGAAAAAACTAGGTTAAGCACAGTTTACATTAAGCGTAAAGCATATGCCAAATCCCAAATCTCCTTGTGAACAAAATTACTGTTTTATTTTGAGAATCTCCTGGATATCTTCTTGTGATCATACTTACACCTTACATAGCATGTCTAGACCTTCCAATGCCATTGTGGTAAAGCCAACTTTTCGTTTAATCTCCTCTTCTCCCTCATACTTCACGCCACATGCGCAGCATATGAAGCAATTTGCTCAGCAGCTTGTAACTACACTTGGCACTACAGGTATCTTGTCCTCTAAAACTGGAAAGCTTCAATCTTTCTAATCTTATCTCCAATTCCATTGTCTGTACCGCTTATGAGATCTATCATCGAGTCACGGGATCAAAGCAAGATACACCCTGGACGGAGTGCCAACCCATCACAGGGTGCACACACACACTCATGCAACCACACACTATGGGCAATTTTAGAGACTCCAATCAGCCTAGAAGCCTTTGGACTGTGGGAGGAAACCGAAGCACCCAGAAGAACGCCACCAAGCATGGGGAGAACATGCAAACTCACACACACCGTGAGCGGGAGTGAGACTCAAATCCAGGATGCTGAAGGTGCGAGGCAAAAGTGCTAATCACTAAGCCACCGTGCCGCCCCAATCTTCTCTTCTACCATGGCGAGCAAACATATTAGGATATGTATGAGAATAAAAATAGCAAAAATGTTAATAATCACAGTTGCGCAAAGTAGAACCCTGTACAATATAGCTATTGAGAATTAGTGGCAACAAAATCGGTAAATACATTTTCTTTTTTAGCTCATTAGTCCCTAGTTAAGGCGTATTTGCTTATTAGAGGCCCCATAAATCACTGGCCTGGATGTGGACTCTTGAACAGACAAGCTAACTTATAATCACTGTTTATGTTTCATTTCATTTTTGCCAATAAAATCCTGGAACTGCAGTTTTTAATTGCCAACTGGTCCAAGACCAATTCAGATTTGTGTAGTGTAGGATGTGAGTGTTTATGCATTATGTAAGTTCATATTGACCATAGCCCACTCCTTGGCTCGGATCCTCATCCTGCTGTAGCTGCGCTCCTCGGCGTACAGAGCTCCCATCATAGAACCAATGGAGGTGCCTCCCACCAGGTCTACAGGGATCCCAGCCTCGTGAAGCGCTCTCAAGACACCCACCTGAGAGCAGCCCCTAACACAATAACAAGCATTGTTTGACAGAAATCTCCACCTCAAAAGATGTTCAACATGCTTGCTTAAATTAAACTAATGACTTTCTGATTATCGGTGTCTTGTAGGTTCAGAGTGCAGCACCAAATCTATTAAAATGCACCTCTACAAGATCACGGCTGAATACGCTGGGGCATGAGCAGAATAACATTTACACTGCATAAATTCATCTAACAGGTGACCTCAAGAAAGAGATGAGGAAGAGAACAGCAAACCATTCTTTAAGCACCCTCTGCATAATTCAAAGAAATCAGGAGAAGACAAAAAAACTGTCAGAACAGTTAAATACTAGAAGAGAAGTGTGAGAAGAAGAAAAGAAGAGAGCCCTTATAAAAGAAACAGAGGTGAAGGGAGGCTTTGATGCAGAGCTCTTAAAGGATATGTTTAAACTGAGAAACTCTCACATAGGTACATCAACAGTTTTTGAGAGCTTTAAATACCTTCTGCTTTAGATGCATTAATTATCAAGATTCAGAGACGTTTTGGACACCTTCCTGGGACTAAAGCGGGAGGTAATTACAGGGTTTTTACAGTGTCATTGTTTCATGTTTAGCTGTTTGATTAGTTGATGTCAACCTCTTCCCTCTGTACCACTATATCAAAGTACAGCAACCTCCAGCTCTCTGAGCATGGATCACGACTTCACTACAAATCCTATGGCTGTGTAAACCTCTACTGTTACAAACACGGTACATTAATATCTCTGCTCCTGGCGTGTTTGGAACTTTATTATATATGATGGCTATCAAAGAAACGGAAAAACATGCCATTGCTGACCAGAACTGAATGAAACATTGTTCTATTTTTGGCTCAGCTGCACAGTGGACTGTAGCCTTTGTCTCTTTTGGGTGAAAAAAAAAGCATGATAGAGTATTCTGACAAATAAAGGCCATTCACAAAAATATCTTTGTTTTTATTACACAGTTCATACAAAAGAGAGTGCAAATTTTTTTAGACTAGGTTATCATCGAAAAAACGTAATACAGCCTTAGGGATCATATTTTAGGTAAGGGCAGGTAAAATTGTGTAAATTTAATGTCACTGAACCTACTTAAGATAAAAGTGTGACTTCTACTCTTAAAGGTGAGTGAGTACCTGGCTCCTCCACCTCCCAGTACCAAAGCGATGGTGTTGCCAGTCAGGACTCGTGCCAGACGGGAGAAATCAGAGTGGCGGTCTGCAGGCTTTTGGAACACACGCTGGTACATCTCTCTCTGAAAGGAAACACAAAAAAAGATTTAACGTCAGAGTGCTATTTAAAAAAACAGAAAAGAATAGTTAATAGGGCTTTGTATGCTCCTGTGATGCTTTAATACTATTAATATTGACAAAGCTTTTTTGTCTGACTCCAGTAAACTGACTAAAGAAAAGTGTCAGTCTTATGTTAACCTGTTTGCAATGCATGCGTTTGTGTGTTACCAGTTTGGGCAGGCTCCTCTTAGAGAAGACCCTACGTGGGCAGGAGAGATGCAGGTGTCTGGAGATCCAGCTGCGCATGTTGAGCCACTCAGCAGTTCCCGTGGGTGGGGGCCCATCCTCCCGATGCAGCAAAACCAGCTGTTTCTGAGCTCTCACTGCACTTCCTTCCAGCATCCGCTCCAGCTAGAAACACAGGAAGCATGCGACTGAGAGGAATTACACAGTTTACAGACACTGGAGTCTAGGACCCATGTTTTATGTTTTTTTTTCATAAAAAGGATATAAATCCCACAAAAAAGAGGGAGGCTGTTGTCTGAACAGCCTACTAAGTTCAAAGACCGCAAAATCCTGTTTCTTACTGCGAGTGATATCATTTGTGTCTAAATATTGATCTATGCTTAAGGCTTGTGTTGTTTTCCTTTCCAAATCACTTTCTCTATGGACCACTACTTCCATAATTACATGCTCATTTCACTATAACCAAGATTTAACACTGCTATGAGGGTTCACAGGGTTCATATGAAGGTCCTTTTGGAATTATTTTCATTTTCAGAATAGTTGTCACACAAGAGGTGCGAGTCATGCAGTGAGATTTAAACTATCCTGGATGCTTTCACTCTGTTGATAGCAAATTCAAGCCCCCACTGATTACACAGCCATCTATGGCTAGGATGCAGGAGAGAAAAACTGACCAGGATCTCTAGATCTCTCACTTGTCAATCACAGTGAAACTAGCCAATCATGGAGGCCATCTGTGAGCTCTCCACCCTTTTCTCAAATATAAAGATGTTTTAAAAATCATGATATTTAACAAAAATGTATAATTGTTGATAGGGTGATGCTTTCTCTAAGGAAACTTTTATACAAGTTAACAGAAAGCGTCTCTAGTTTCAGTGTTTTGTTAGCCAGTTTTCCTCAACAGGAAGGTCTTCAGGACAGAGGGATCTATGTGCTTGCTGGTTTCTTGGCCATATGTATTTTTTGTTGTCCAATTAGCTTCACAAAAGAGGAAAAAGGAAAAATAACTGTCTATAGCCGTTCTAACGTAAGTGCTAACAGGAACCAGCTTGTCTCACAGATAATCCATAACATTAAGTAACTTTACACTGATAAAAAAAATGACATTATGTATTGATAAATTACAAACTGCACTTGTTGTGGTATAATAAATAGAACGACTGGGTGTTGAGAAGTGCCATACCCCCAAAAAGTGTCTAAAGCTCTTTTCAAACAGTATCAGGTTTTTGTTCTTGTCAGAAATAATGATATGATCATTTGTGGAAAACTACAACCATGATTAGTGTGGTTTATGCAAATTTTGAAATTTATGAAATTTTAATCTGCCTGCAGCATGCACTCTTTGTTTATCTGACTTTATTTTTTTATTCAAAGAAGCCGCCAGTAAAGGCAGTGTGACAAAACTGATACTATAATCTACAGCAACTACGATTTGTTATTTTTCTAAAGATTTCCAGAGTTTTGAGCATTTACAAAATCTGGGTGTGCAAGTGTGATTGCCATGTCAGTAAAAATAGCAGTGGTCAAAACATTTCCTCAACAAGAGGCAAAATTCACAGAGAAGGATAAGTCTAACTTCAAGTAATAAACAAAAAAAATACACCAAAAGTTTTTTGGATTGGAATTTTCTCAGGGTTGCAGGGAGAAGAGCATGAACATTAATAATGCGCTCTGGTCATTTTATCTGTAAAGAGGTACCTCCCCCACTGCTGGGTCCTGCTCCCCAAGCCCAACGATGATGATGCAGTCAGCCTGGCGGATACAGCGCTGGGTCCAGGGTGTGAGAGAGCCGTCAGTTTGGTACAGGACAATACGATGTATATCCTCTTGCTGGCCCAGCCAACTCGACAACCTGTATTCGTGCACACTGGGGGAAAAGAATACATCAAAGTTTCATTCATACTGTCAGGGCAAACAAAGTAAAAACTCAGGAAGTCCAAAACAAACACAAGCCCACCCTTCAGTGACAATACAAAAGCCACACTCCTACACTGAAGGACAAGAAGATTAACAGGCAGTGAGAGATGTTGGTGATCCAAACAGTATTTTTTTTCTACTTAGCACATAGTTGTGTAGACACAGCTGCATCTACAGACCTGTCCAATGCTGCAGATCCCAATCGCTGTTTAATGATGTCACTGTTCAGGAGGAGAGTGGGACCTAGCAGTTAAAAAAAAAATCAAGCATGAATTGTAATAATTTTCAAGCCACATTATTCATACTTAGCCAACAGACTCTGGAGTGAATACTTAAGCGACAGACTTTTGTCACAATGCAGACAAGGCACGCATGAAAATCCCTCTCACAGGAAAGCCTCATTAGGTATAAATGAAATGCTGAAACACTAACAGCTGAAGCAATCATACTGAGCTCAATAACCCAGCTGAATGTAAATGAAAAGGCATTGCTTTTCGTACCGATAGCAATGAGAGAATGCTGCAGCTCCAGAGTGAACGCGGTCAGAGGAACTTCCTCAGATACGGGCAACACAGCCACGGTGGATAGGTTGGAGGCAGGATTGCCAGCATCCCACTTACTGCTCGGAGTGTGCAGAGACAGACTACGGGCTGGAAAACCACAGGAGCAATCATCACATCAGAGCATACAGTGCTGCATAAACTCATATTTCAGAACTAGTTTGTATCCCCAGTAAACCTACTCATTATTTAACCCTTGAATAATAGGCTTCAAATTTCAAATAGCAAGGGATATAATATTTAATCTGACATGCTATACACATACCTGATAAAGGCCCATTAACCTGCTGAAGGATCTTCTGCCCGAGCAGATGAATGAGTCGTGTGACTACCTATGAACACCATACAGAGTCGGTTTGTGAATTAAAGAATGAAAAGTGTAAATGAGGTCAAGCTCCAGAAGATTAGATATCTAGTGGATCAGACACCTGAGGGAACTTCCTCTTGATGGAGCTGAGTGCTCCCTCCGGCAGTTTAGCTAGCTCCGAGTCTCTTACAGCATGCACTGTAGTGGCTCTGTTCTGATGGGTCAGTGTCTCCACCTGTGCAGACATACACACACACACACACACACACTCAATACTATATTCTATACATGTGTATCATCAGAAAGTGGTCTTTTAAAATACAAATAAGTACTTGTA
Source organism: Hemibagrus guttatus (assembly GCA_033459395.1). Taxonomy (NCBI): domain Eukaryota; kingdom Metazoa; phylum Chordata; class Actinopteri; order Siluriformes; family Bagridae; genus Hemibagrus; species Hemibagrus guttatus. The sequence goes on along the minus strand of JAUCMX010000014.1, from coordinate 6,290,615 downwards.
TACCTCTGGACCACAAAATGTAATGTTACACATACATATATAGATATATGTATATGTATGTGTAACATTATGTATATATGTATATATATGTATACATATATATATATATATCTCTCTATCTATCTATCTCTCTCTCTCTCTCTCTCTCTCTCTCTATATATATATATATATATATATATATATATATATATATATATAAAAAAGTATCCAAACATTTTGGACTTTACTTCTAGTTTGAGAAGGTATTCTTTCTAGATTACTGACTTTTGACAGATATTGACCCACTACATAAAAGTGTTGTGAGTCTCTGTTTAAAGGACACTGGTCATTTATTTTTTGGGTTAAATACCATGTGTAACTAAATCATAAAAATGAATTAAGTTCATGGCAGCAGTACTAAACAGCCCATTTATTTGACTGATTATGTTTAGCTTAAGCTTTTATTCACCAAATCTTAGCGATTAAATGTAACCATGTTTTTATCCTACTAAAATGTATATTTTGTTTATTTAAATCATACTGACAGACATATAAAATAAGAAATGTGGTTCCTTTGAAAATGACTGCAACTCCAGACTCTCCAAAAATAAGCAAACAGCTTTATTAAAACTTCTCTGCTTTTAAACAACAACAAAAAAAAGAACAGGCCCATGACGCAGAATATAGCTAAAATTAGAACTACACATTAGGAACCTTGTGACTCTTGACAAAGCATTTACGCCAACCTTTGCAGCATGTAACCATGGCATCAGCATGGACAGGTATTCTTAGTAGCATGGGCATCACCACGGAGACGCACATGACTCTAACCAATGAGAAGGAAGACGGTATGTATAGCAAACCGGGGAAAATATCACCCAGAAAAGAAACCATTACCTAGTACTCTGTCATTAGAGCAAGGAGCACTTTAAAAATAGAGGCAGGGAGATCCATTTTAAGAAGTAATTCTGCTGTACTGTGAAAACATATGTATATATATATATATGTAACATATGTATATATGTATATATGAGACCAGAGAAAAACCAAACATACATACATACATACATATGAGATGTGTGATGCTCACCACTCCGATTAGATCTCCTCTGCCGTACTCTCCAGTCAGCTCCTTCTTCCCGTCCTCCTTCAAAATGACCGAACGCAAGCGTCCGCTCAGCACTATAAAGGTACTGTCAGACTTATCACCTTGCCTGAAAGAAAAAAAAAAACAGAAGAAACATTTATCAGTATAATTTCAATGTACTTAAATTCATAAAAAATGCTTTGAAACCAATATCCAATATTATGTAATATCATTTATTTGTACACTGCCACACTAACGTACAGACAACACAATATTACAGCAATCTGGAGGCATTTTACAATCGATGATAGCAATCAAAGCAGACTATAAACTGTGCTCTGTGCAAATATTTAGAGAAGGAATTGCAGCATCTTTCTACAATACAAACCAACTAATAAAGCATCTTAACACTCAGCACGAGGAGTTCACTGCTACCAGTATGCAGCAGCTGAAGTGAAGAGGTGAGAAAATTAACAGGCATGAAAATGAAAGTTAGACAGAATATTAATGTGTTACCTGTAGACCGCTCGGCCAGCTTCCACAGCCATCCAGTCGAGCGCAAAGTCAATCTGTCTGACGAATGGGGACATCCTGCGCACTACAGTGTGAGCTACATTTAGCACAACCTTAGGTTCTGCACGCATGATTCTGGTACACAAACAAATTAGACCAATTAACTTGGAGACGAATTAGCAAAGGTTAAAAAATATGATGTTTACCTTAGCATGCACAACATTCAAGGGACATTTTCATACACTTTATTCTGTATCCGACACTATCATTTACTTTGATTGAACCACTAGAAAGTGCAAATTCAGTCTTTCACATCTAGTGACCTTTCCTCTTCAGTGAACTGGCTTTTCCACAAGGTCAATTTTATATAAGTTTCTGCTTTTATCATAGTTTTACTGGCGTCTCTCATATCACCATATCAAGGGTGAAAATCGTGAATGCTACAGTTAAACTGTAGACGTTGGCACCGCTGGTGATCTTTGTGTGTGAAACCTGGAGTAAACATAGCTGGTCCACCTAAAAACGAAAAACGGTGGTCTCTCACACTGTGGTACCAAAACCACATTGTGTGAGAATCTGAGTCACACCCAAGGCTTGGCATCATATAACATGGGTGGAACTTGGCATGTATCTTGTTATTGCAAGATTTAAAATGCAAACAAAAAGGATGTGGTGGGGTGCAGAATAAGCACATAGCTTTTTGCTTCCAGTAAACAGTTTGAACTGGAAGTCACCTAAACGTTTGCCCAACACCGATTCACAAAGAAACTCATGTTGTATTTTACAAACGTTCGCAAATAGAAGACAAAGGAGAAGAAGTGATATCCAATTACACAATTTATAAGTAGTATAAGTGCAAGAAATTCATGATTACAGTGCACAATCCATACGAACTATTGTGGTACAGTTAGAGTGTACGGTGGAGTGTAAAAAACAACCAAAATGACTTTATACTTGGTACATACTCGTAAAAATGGGTTTTGGAAATGGAGAGGAAGGTGCAGTCACGGTGAGCGCGCACACTGAAGATGAGTGGCTCCCCTGTGAGCACAGCAAGCTGACCCACTAGCTCACCGGGGTGAGTCACAAACAGACATGACTCCTCCTCACGGTCGATCATTCGCTGGTATACATGAAGCACACCTGAAATCACAAACTGCACACTCACTTCCTGCAAGCCACACGCACACACGCACACACCAGAAATTTATCGCTCTGACATCAGGTACATTACTGCTTTAGGAAAAAAAACTGCTGAGATAAACACTGGTTCCACGGTCTCAGTGCACAAACTGTGTAATTATGCTGCAGAATGATTATTACCTGATCTCCCTGACGTGCCACTATGGAGCCGGCTTTCACCTGATGCAGAGTCACTCTGCCCTCCAATAGACTGGGGTCCTTAAACACACATTAAGATGAATCAGATTTTTTTCGACAGTGAACTTAGATAGATATATCAGGGTCAACCGTGTCTTTTTTTATTCTCTTGTACATTTGTGACATTTGATGTTAATGTCAAGGCTGTAATGGCAAACATAAGTGTATCTTGCACTACAGAGCATCTTTTTTTTCCCCTATAATCAGATTTATGAAACAGCATAGAAGAATTAAATAATACATATGTAGAGAAATTATTTTTTTTATAATTAAAAAAAACAATGATTAAAAAAAAAAAAAAAGATTCTGTATGTTTTTGGCAGGGAAAGAGGATTGGGGTGATTTAGACGGTGCGTGTAACACTCTCTGTATGATCCCCACCCACTCACCTGCAGTTGGATAATCCCCAACAAGTCTTTCTTGGCTGCTTGGAAGATTGCACCCACTTTACTGGGGGGAACATCAGAGCTCCCCCGGCTGTCTGTGTAATGATATACGGCAGATGGAGCTTGATGCATGGTCACAGTCTTCTTCAGAATAGACTGGAAAGGAGAACGTAGAAAGTAGATGAATGCATGAATTCATGTATAAACCAATTTGATTGCATGAGGGGAAAAGTTAGCAGCATTACCTTATAGTGAACAGGGCTGGGAAGTGTATCATCCATGGTCACTCTTGCTCGCTCATATGCCAAGTTCAGGTTGTTACCAGCTACCCCTGCTTAGGCCAACATTCAGGACCAGGTTCCCCAAGACAAATTAAGCTTAGTCACAGTCTAGACTAAAATGATAGTTCAGTCCAGGACCAAGCTTAACCTGAATATGGGATCCTGGCCCATAAATGCTAAGCAGTGCTTGGAATATTAGCTCTAACATTACAACTTTAACGTACATTGCGAAATGAAATAGAGAACGCTGAATGTTAATCTGAATAATTAACAAGATTCGCTGTAGGAGTCATGCTGTGTGTGCTCTATTACACTCATGTGAGGGTCATGACACACCAAGCAAGTATTTAAACACAAAGGTAATTGTAGGTAATTAGGTAATTGTACACCTTTAATGATGAAACAATTGAATGAATAAATACCACCATCAAGTAAGTATACTCATTTATGTCTTTCTGGGAGAACAGACTTTCTACATAATAAGGAGTGGCATGAATTTGAGTTGACTAAAATACATTTCGATGGTAGCAGATAGCCAACATAGTGTGTCATGGCCCTGACAGTCCCTCTTAAGAGTGGCAATACCTGTGCTGTCCACTGGTGCCGAGGCAGAGCGAGGTTTCCTGATAACTGTAGACAAATTCTCTGAAGAAGCAGTTTTTGTCCCTCCATCTGGACAAAGAAAAACTTTTCAGAACATGCCAGCAAATGAAATCAACTCCAATTCATGTTTGCATCTGTGTGTATGCACCCGAGTCTGTCGAATCTGCGGGTCCTTGGCCGTAATCTTCGTCTAACGGTGTGTGAAGATGGGGTCTGCGTGGGACACGGCCTGGGCTTCCCTCAGCGATCACACTGTTGACTGCAGTCAGAGGCACAGCCTGCCTCTCCTATCAACACAAAGCATGCAACAGACAGTGACTCGCATATTATTTCCCAGCCTTCCAGATTTCATTTTAATAAAAAGCAAATGGGGTTTACATGAAACTTTATCATTATGTGCCACAAGACATGTTTATCTTGAAGTACAACCACATGATCCAAGCAACGTGAGATATGAGGGAGTTAATCTCAGTTTACACTATATCAGCAGAGGATATGGTGATAGCCTGCAGTAAACAGCTCAGCCACAATATGCTGACAGAGCCAAAAAGACGTTTATAAGCAAATAAACAGGACAAAATTAAGGCCAGGAGTCAAATAGGACAAACAGCTCGACCTGATCAGAGTGTTCCCCACTGCTATGGGTTTTTATCGGTTTCCTGGAACGAGTAGGTGAGTGACAAACTATGATTTGAGTCACGGCTAGAATGGTGAGAGGGCTGAGACTGATGGTCCTGAAGGCAGTAACACCAGTGTCCTTTAAATGAGAATTAAGGCTCCATGATCACTTTTGTTCATTCTCACTCCACTTTATAGCTGACCCGCAGTTAAGTGTGACTATGACTCTGGAATTTATTCAGCATGAAATAACTTTGAACGGATGTGTGCCTATGTGCATAAGCGTGCATAAAAGGGTGTGTGAATGCGTGATTGCAACTGTGAGAATGTGTGATTCCCAGTATGACTGTACAAGTGTGTGCGCGCGTGTCTGTGTGTGTTTTAAGTAACCTTGCAATTCATGACAGGAATTTTCTACAATTCAGTGGAAGCTGTGAGAAAAAAGGCTGTGTGTGTGTGTTCTCTTACTGGATTAAAGAGTTCAGTGGTTAGTCCCAGGTAATTATGCAAGGCAAGGAAGGTCACTCTCTGCAGCCGAACCATGATTATCTAAAAAACAGTCACATATACAAACCCCAGTTACTAGAACAATCAACGATATGCATTTATTTGTCTCATGTCAGTACTCATTTCACCTTAAGGAAACAAAATGGCCAGGCAAGATGTGTCTGGTGCCTATAATTTGCTTCTTTAGTTCTATACTAAAGCTATTAGGTCATGTGCATCATATAAACTTTATGCATTAATCACGCTGAAGACAAAAGAAGTAATTGAGTTTCATTTATCAAACTAGACATAAATTCACTCATAAATCATTGACAGAACATTTAGAAAAGAGCTTTAGGTATTCACGAAAATCCGGTTAGTTTGGTCAGATCTGTGAGGCACTAATGTAGAATTCAATTGATAGGCACACATTTCTTTGACTGTAGTAAATTACTGATGTTTTGTATACATATTACATTACAATAGCTTATTTATTTCAATAACACACAGGACAAAATTAGGACAAAGAAAAAATCAGGAGAAAAGATAGGGTGGCCTATATAAACAAGAAGAGTTAGTGTGTGTTCTCGACAGCTGATGTGCTGTAATCACTGAGCTGCATCACTAAATGATTTAACACACACCATACTTAGAAGGTGCTCTTTCCCTGTTAAGTCTCATTTTGTTGTTTTTAGCTTTCCTTAATTTTGTTCGCTTGTTCATTGTCTCATTTCACTGTGAATTAACATGAGAAAAAGAGACATTGTTTTGACTGTCTCTTCGTCATCGCTTTTCTCAATAAAACCCATCTTGTATGGGACCTATGGGATGTGGTTTAGACTGAGGATCACCACACAAACCTCATGAAATGCAAACAGACTTTTTGTAGAATAGTAATGTTATCCAATCCCACTCTCTGGTGTCACTTCGAAGAAGATGGGATCTCTTTTTCCTTTTAAAAGTTCTTCCTCATGTCGTCTGAAAGAGTTTTTTTGTCTGGCTTGCTCATTAGGGACCTATAAATAAATCTACATCTGGATTTCTATAACGCTGCTTTGTGACAATGTTGATTGCTGAAAGAAAATAAAATGTAATTATTACGGCTCCAGATGGAATAGTTTCAGTAAGATTCGGGCCAGTACCTGTATAACTCTCACTAGTGTTTCTGGATATTTCGCAAACACAGCCTCGAAGGCAGAGGCAGGCAAGCACAGGATGGTGGAACGCGCTACTGCTTGAGCAGACACCGTCTTATACGGAGCAGGATAACCCTGCAGAACAAATCAGTAAAGGATGAGGATGAGAACGCAAAAGAGTAATACAGGCATTAACTTTAGTGCGCTGGCACTAAGATGAAGGACAAAGAATACTTAAGCAAAAGAGAGAGGGAGAGCGACTCACTGTGATGATGTCTAGAATGCTGAGCAGGCTGTGAACACTGTCTCCGGGCAGCACGTCCTTCAGCACAGGCTCTGTGCCATCCTGAGATTTATATTCACACAGATTCAGACAAACTAATAACTAAATGTCTAACGGTTTTGGTGTGCGCAAGGGTCAAATACAGAAAGACATGGCGTGTTGGGTTTCTTACTTTTCTTGGGATGTATTCCCAATAAGTCAGCGACTTAAGAAATCAATATTTACACTGGGAAAATGACTCATATTTAGACTTGTGTTAAACAGCTGTCCATTTTCTGAAAACCATATTAAGATTACACATCAAATCAAATCCTGCATTTTGTCCAGGTCTCACAGGGTGGCACATTTTTTATGAGTAGTCTACCATTTAAATGCTAAGCACATCTCACAATGATGTCAATGAAATCAATGAGACGTGTGATATGTGTGGTGTGGGCCCTCACGTTTTCATGGATACATAGCTCTAGTCTCCCATCCTGCACCACATAGATGCTGTCATCATCGTCTCCTGGCTTGAACAGTCCCTCGCCCTCCTGCAGCTCAATAAACACCATGTGTCGACAGAGCTCGAGAAACAGAGGCTTCTCAAAGTGACCTAGCACTCTGGTGCGCGCACACACACACACACAAACACACACACAAACACACACACGTACAGACGCAAAGAAAACCTCACAGTTAAAACACGTGCTCAGCATCTTTATGTGGGTAGCAATCACATGATCTATGAGCGTGTAGAATTCATGGAAGAAAGCAGATTATAAAAATAGCAAACTGCACTGCAGTCATTTCGGACCATCGTCGAATGTGCAAGCGAAGTGTTTTTCCACTGCATGACCGAAAACAAGAAGCAAGAAGAAACAGAACTTTACTCCGCTAGCTTAAGAACAGCTTTGTGACGTCAGTAAAAGTGCTTGTATCATTAGGATTAACAAGGAAGAAGTGTTTGGTTCAGCATTGTTCTTTTCATTTTGCTGAAAACTAAATCCAGTTAAACTGATGGTTGACAAAAGTACAAGAAAATGAGCTCAGTAGAATCTTTAATAATTAAAACCTTTTACAGATCGACTTCTATGATGTGCTAACCAGCATAACACTAACAAATCTTGCGTATGTGTGTGTGTGTTTGTATTACTCATTGTCTGTATGTCTACAGTGTTAGGCATTCAGAAAAGCACTTCCATCTCATGCCCCAGAACTATTACTTCATGTTGGTCCCAGTTGTGAGTAGATCCTAGAAATATTCTATTTAACATTCAGTATTGGACTGAGAGCCAACAAAAGTGTTCTGGTGCAGTAAAAAAGCCTCCAACAAACTTTTCACCTCATTTCTATGCTAATTAGGGAAGTTCATACATGTCCCAAGTAGACATGAACAAAACAGTGCAAAACAGTTTGTTTAACTGATCAGAATTACCAACCTGACATTCTTAAGCATGTAAAGCACCTCAGACGGCAAGTTGGAGTTCTGCACATCAAACTCTGTAAGATCTGCCTCCAGCAGAGAGGGAGGAGGTTCCTTGGGCTGCAAGGTTGGGGGCTCTTTCTTTATTCTCAATATCCTGCAATTCAACAACCAGAAACATGTCAAAATTTAGTCTTGTTTCAAAGTATTGCACTTTATACTTGATGTCATTTATATACATTTGTATAATACCTTCGAGCTATACTCAAGACTTTAGGTCTTTTCCGAGGGCGATGTTTAGAGACTGAATTAGACAAGGGTGTAGAGGACAGAGTCTGGACCTGAAAGGAAGCAAGGGAAAATAAATTAAAAGATCACAGAGTGCTGTACGTGAAATGTGTGGAAATTGTAAAGACTTCCTGTAAATGACGTAATAAACAGTGCCATCTAGTGGTCAGAGGAAAGTTTCGGCCCAGCTACAGGAAAAACGGGAGTATGGGAATGAGCTGTTTATGTCTGATTGGTGAGGAGGATTAGGGTTTAAGATACAAAGCGAGACACGATCAGGATCTGTTTAAAGACCAGGCACATACATCACACTACAGGAACGGGGACTAACCTTTCTCATGATCTTCCTCCCGTAGAAAAGAACCTTGTCTCTTTTCCTGAAGCGGTATCGAGGTGTACCTGTCTGCTGACCTGCAAAATGCACAGCAGAGCACATTTAAACTACATGAACTATCAACTTCCTGTTTAAATTACAACGCTGTTGTATTCATAATTTTCATGAATTGTCCATAATAGTGTTTCTGACAGTAGAGCTGGCAGGAATTCAAGTCGCAGATTTACTTTAAAGCAGTTTCCATTATAGAAACTCATTGTAAATGTGCTCAGTAAGGGTTTCGCCACAGAACTGAGGTGCTTGCACTTTCCACCTTCTTGGTAACATTTTTTTCTTGTTAAATTGAAGAGAGAGAATATAAAAGGCTGTGAATGAAAGAAAAGCTGATATAAACATAAGTGATAGGAAAGGAAATAACTTTACTTGCAGATGTGTCATAACTTGAAACGTGGCTATAAAGGGACTTTGATCTTTATAACGCACTTTGTGCGCTTAACTTTGAAGCATCACACAACCACGTTGTTGATTATTTTTCTCTAACAGCACACCCTGTAGTGTTTTATTCCTTACTGGGAATTCATAACACTGAGCACAAAGAGTTATACTGTTAATAGAGGGCACACACATGTTATGATATGAACCTCGTTTGGGTCAGAATTGCAGGGAAGAATTAGTAAAAGTAGTGGAAAGGGTCAAGTTTTCAACATACCCGCTAACTTGTATCTGCGATAGAGGAAGAGCACAGAGATGCCTATTAGGAACACAGCCACCACGGCCCCGATCAACATGCCTGTCAGCTGCAACACAGAGAAATGCACATGAGACGTAATCTGGTCAAAGTGTCACATCCTATATGTACATAATTCATGCTGTGGTTTGGCCTTATAACTTATCTAACAGCTGCAGCTCTAATATTCATTTGTTATGGTATACATTCAACAGAATAAATCGAACAGGTAATAGTAGGTTTGAAATGGGACTTCTCCGTGTGAAGTACCATTGTGGTCTGCATCCTCTCCTCCATAAACTGCTGCACACGGGCACGAATGTCAATTCCAGCGGACATAACCTGAAGCAAAACACAACATGAACACACAATGTTCTCAGTCTCTGCTCTAATTCATCCCAAAGGTGTTCTATCGGGTTGAGGTCAGGACTCTGTGCAGGCCAGGCAAGTTCCTCCTTATCCATGTCTTTATGGACCTTGATTTGTGCACTGGTGCGCAGTCATGTTGAAACAGGAAAATCTTTAAATAAGTGAGATACTGTGTATATTCTTAGAGATCTTAGAGACTACATTCATAAACATATACTGAAAAGTGATCACAATGTGCTCTTAGAAGGCTTAGAAGGTATTTCAGTGCTTAGCTTATTACCATTTATTCATTACTGGATGAGATTAAGAGATTACTTAATAAAAAAAGCCTCATAGAACCATATAAAACTAAATAGTGTTTAATCTTAGAGAATAATACAGTTCTATCTGCATTTGGTCTTTTTTTTAAAAAAAAAAAACTGTCTTAGAATTTTGATAAGGCAAATCTAATGCAAAGTAACATCTAAATCTAAAGCTAAATCTAAATCTAATGCAAAGTAACATCTAAATCTAAAGCTAAATCTAAATCTAATGCAAAGTAACATCTAAATCTAAAGCTAAATCTAATGCAAAGTAACATCTAAATCTAAATCTAAATCTAATGCAAAGTAACATAAAAAAAAGAAAATAAAAAGAAAAGTATAGGAATATTTCAGTTCTTTAAGGTTTTGCTAGCTGGAATTTGTCCCATTGTTCAGAATGGCTCTTAAAATAGCAAGGTCATGAAATGTGAACAATCTGATTCTCATCGTTCAGCCAGACAAAATTGTCTTTCAGGAAAGTAATCTTCCTCAAACTTGCTATTGCTTAGCTCAGGAAGTTTCCTTCCTGATTTCCTGAGATGGGAGAGAGGGTTTCAGCCCCCGCTCATTAAAAACACGCTTCTTACATTTGCTCGTAGACCTATACAGCAATCATGCATAACATTGTGATCACTGAGAGGTGAAGTGAATAACACTGCTGATCTCCTCATCATGGCACCTGTTAGTGGGTGGGATATATTAGACAGCAAGTGAACATTTTGTCCTAAAAGTCGATGTATTAAAAAGCAGGAAAAATGGGCAGGCGTAAGGATTTGAGCGAGTTTCACAAGGGCCAAATTGTGACGGCTAGACGACTGGATCAGAGCGTCTCCAAAACTGCAGCTCTTGTAGAAGCCAATGTACAGATTACATGAAGAGTCTTTTAGATTTTTTCCCCCCATTTTATATATATTTTTATTAACCTGTTAAACTGGTCACCTGACTTGAAATCTCAGCCTCAATTTTTGCTAAGGTTATAACTTAAACCAGTGTGTAAAGTTTTTTTCTAGTTATTTTCCAAACCAGTTGTACAAATAAGTATATATAATATAAGAATAAAAAATGATTATTCCAGCTTTAAAATGTAGAAGTGTAGACTAAAGATAAATACAAAAATAAAATATAAAAATAAAATTAATTAATTTAATAATGAATGAATGAATGAATGAATGAATGAATGAAAAAAATTAAAAAATAAACATTCACACAATAAAATGACTTTTTCTTTAGAAAGTTTAAAAAAATTCACTTACTGGAAATGCACAGGATGCGCCATATCCATCCATTTCTACAAACAGGGATTCAAAACATGACAATTTGTAATTTTCGCAAAGCTTTAATTACATTTACAGGATATTACAGCTGACAGCAGACTATCTAAATATGTTAGTAAGCATACACTAAATTAGTTAATTTGTGTTACAGTAAGCTTAACTAATAATTCAACAACTGTCTTGAGAATAAAACACAAACATACAGAACTAGCTAGCTGTGTAGCAGAACTTCAGATAAACCGAACGACTGTATCGTTAGCTCCCTGTATATCGTTAGCTGTTCGACAAAAAAAGGATTAAATTACACTTACCAATGCAAAGAGGTTACGCCGTAAATGTTTACATTCAAAGTAACTGCTAACTTCTTGTAAACTTTTATAAATCCTTCACTTCGTTGTAAACTTCTACAGGCACTCACTTCAGGGTTTGCACTACTGCTGTTTACTTCAGCTGTCATAAACATTACAGTATTCTCTCTCGCTATTGGCTGGTTAAGTACAACAAGCCAATCAGAAACGATGTTGTTTACTAGTTGGTGATTTTTATTCCCACTCCACTTTGAACCGAGCCCGTTAAAAACCATAGGCGGTAGCTTTTCAGGAATACAGGTGGGATGTAAAAGCTTACAACAACCAGAACGACCATGAGGCGAAATAGAAAAAATATTCGACATTCTTAAACTTTATAATCCCTGTTTTATTACACAAATACCAAGTTAATCAATTCTTTGCTCATAAAGATAAATAAAGATACACAAGTTCAACTCACACCATTTTAAAATTCACATTTTATTTATTTCTTAAAGTCTCTTCAGTGCTTTTTTCTTACACAGAATTGAATGGCATGTGTAATCTTGTTATTGTTAATAAAAGACAGAATGAAAGAGGGAAAATTATATATATATATATATATATATATATATATATATATATATATATATATATATATATATATATATATATATAATATAGTTAAAAGAATTTGTCCTAATGGTTTACATAAAATATTTTCCCTCTCTTTCTCATTTTTAATTTATTTACAGATCTCAGATAGATTTCATCTGATTGAATTTGTTCATCTTCAGTTGCTTCTTTATCTCGAAGGATGAAGGTGGCCGTGGATCCGGAGTCTATCCTGGTAAGACAGATGGGAATACGCCTTGGATGGATGTCTTTCTGAGTTCACTGAGCATCCTTTTACACCTATGGGCAATTTAGCAAATAGCTGATCAACCTACTGGCATGTTTTTAGAGAAAAACTTTGAACTTTGACAGAACCCATCATGAAAATGAGGCGAACATACACACAGTAAAATCAAACCAGGAACCCTGGAGCTATGAGACAGCAAGCACTTCCTGCTGTGTCGCTGTGCCACCCAATTAATTTAATTGCTGTGTCCTAATGATGTGCAAGTCCTGTATTGATATCCATGAACACTTTCTTGAAAAAAGCCTGCAGTCTAGATTAACTGAAGCAAAGTCTATTAGTTACATTAAATCGTCAGTACCACAGCCGGCTCGTCCCAGACTCCTGTAGGACACCTTCAAGTTCATCTAGCACCATCCAGCACATCTAGAATCACTGACACTTATCACCAGTTAAACCATTAGGACCATGTGCACTGTGATAACCCATACACATACTTTTAGTATCTATTACAAACCATTATAAAATCACCAGGAACCAATAGAAACTTCAAATGGTTACCATTATTTTTTCAATTTTTAAATTTTACACTCTAATTTGTACAAACAAATGATTCTGCATATGCAGAGAAAATGGCAGCGCCAAAAAAGTAATAGTAATAACAAATAGGCAAACATGCTAATATGTAACAAGGAAGGCAGCAAATACTCACAATACACATAATGTTTCATTTGTACAAAAAGAACCGCCACCTACAAACCACAGATGATTTGAAACCGCTAACACAGAATTTTATTTACGAGACATACGATTCAGGCTTGCCCTGAACCACTCCATTCCCAAGCCCCACCCTACCCTCTGCTATACTCGATCTACTTGTTGAGATATTTGGCCACAGAGTAGTAGGCGAGCAGGATCTCTGCGTCATTGGGGCATGTGTAGCGGAACTCGTCCCGCTGGTAGGCTTTCTCCAGGTACTTAGTCAGACCAGTGAGGGCTGCAGGGATCCCAAAGTCACGATATTTCCTACACACAACCTGAGAAGAGAGAGCAATGTGTTAACATCCAAAATAGGAGATGAGCGTAATTCAGTCAGGCGTAGTGTATATATTGTGATTATATACAACATTATCAGTCAGTATACACAAACAGGCTGGTTAAAATGATTGTTTATAGCATATCTGGGCATATGGTCTTGTTTACACTGCTGCATGGGGTGTATAAGAAATACTACAGACTGCAGGTTGAAATGAATGCAGCCCTGCTAAAGAGGAATTATATAGAGTCACATTGAGGACAGTAGGGATAAACATACTGGTGGTTTTTTTATATAGTCCTTTCAACTCAGTGGTTGAAACTGCAATGTGCTACACAAAGGAGTTTATTGTAACCAACAGGTGCTTGGGGGTAAAGAAAAAAACAAAAACAAAAAAAACTGCCATTCATCTGGTTTAGTTAAGCAATTTTTTTGCCCAAAGCATGTCGTGGTTACCGTAATACTATGTATATAAACACACTCCAATATATATACATTACCATTCAAATTATAAATAAAGTGTTAGATCAGACATTCCTTTGAAGGTGATTTTGATCTCCACTTCTATTGGTTATATGCGACAGGGAAGAGGGCGGGGCTTCCAGAAGGTGTTAGTTCATACCGGAGGTGTCAAAATGCTGTCAATCAATTTAGATTGCTATGCTGATATGCTGTTTTTTGGCATATATTTTGGATGCTGAAGGTCTGTGAATAGCATTGAAAGCGGCAGTGTTTGTTTTGCTGAGTAACTAGTGATCAGAAGCTCCAGGTACAAATCCCAGGTTTGCCAGTCTTTACATTCTGGACATAACGGCTGAAGGATGTGCTCAGGGATCTAAAAATAGCTTTGTAGTACTTAGCATCTAGACCCTTAACCACTGAGCCACTATTATGGCATAATTATAAAAGGCATAATGTTTAGGACCTTGACGATATGTAGTTTGGGAAGAAGGTTGCAGTCGGCGAGAGTGAGTGAATCTCCATCCAGGTAGGTTCGGCTGGATTGAGTCAGATTTGGGTTCTTATCCAACTCGTATGGAAGAGGGGTGAGCAAGTACTGATCCAGCTTCATCAGGCTCTTCAGAAATTTCTTTTCCAGCACTGGAAAAACATACAAATCAGACTGATATGTATATAGATAATTAAAGGAAATACCAGTATAAAGTATGTTAATAAGGTTTTGGGTCACCATTAGCTGCCTTGGCATAGATTCATTAAATCTGGAACGCCATTCTTTTAAAACATTCACATTTCCATCCATTTGAAGATCCTGGTGGAGCGATCTCTAACATGCCAGTCCCCCAAGAGAGTAGTTCGGTTGAAATCTTGTGACTTTTAAAGTCATAGCATATGATTTACATTTAAATCTCAATTAAACCTTATCAATCTGGAGGACAGATACCCTTCCATCTAAGGTGACAAGTGATCCCTACCGTGCCACAGCATAAGACAGCCTCAGTGTAGGAGATGAGCATTCAGACCTGCACTGTTCTATTGATATACACAACACATGTGTTTTCAGTCATCGACAGGAGGGTACAAGATGACTCATCAGACCATATTTTGTTTTCCACTGTGCTATATTTAACTATATACATAACTAACTGTGGTTTTATCACCACTATGCTCTCAAAGCTGTGACCAGAGGTTTATGCACTGTAATGTAATGCTACTACGTCCTTCTCTACGTAGTAAATGGACTGTTCAATCATGGACTGTCAAGACTGTTCTGTTAATGGTCATTAAATGTGCATATTCAACCATAATTTCAATTAAAATGGTGTTTCTGACTTGTAGCGTCTACCCAAGGTGCATTTAAGCTTTTCTGCTGCTGATGTCACTTTAGCCACTGTTTTTATTGAAATGCAGCCAGTTGAGCAGTCTATGTGACACTATCTTCCAAAGATGATTCTTCTTTCCATCTTGATCCAAAATCAAATAAGGTTAACTGAAGCTGCTCAACATTTTTATACATGCTGCAAAGCATGGTAATGCTCAAGTCTATAACGTCTTACACTTTCCCCAGTCATTTATTCCAATTATTTTGACAGTTTAGGACTTGTCTGTATACACACCCAGTCATATTTTTCATATTATCTCTGAGAGGACCTCCCACTGGCATGGATTACTGCAGCTAATTAATGCTATGCCTACACCTAAACCTAACCCTAACCTTAACCTTAATACCTCAGAAACCAAAAGGAAAAAGGTTTTCCATGTGGGAACCCCAAATCTTGCTGTTAGATATTATTTAAATATGTACATGTATATCCTTGTGTGGACATTTGGTATATATAGAACACATACACACAAACAAATCCCATTTAGAGGGACAATTTCTCACTGTCATTAAGTCCAGGGTTGGGGTTTTTGATGTAAGCAGAGAACTTGTGGAAGATATCATCACCAGCACTGTTAGACTCCTTATAGCGACAGCACAGTTTGGGATATCTGGAATGACAAACATGTCAACATGATATGATCTTTTATCAAGAAAATCATACAATCATAAAATCTTGTCACTAACACGGTCACTGCTGGCATACAACATCCTCATTGTAATTTACGACATGCATTTAAGAATGCAACCAGTAAGATACGACACTTTCCCCTAATGGTGCAAGGTGAAACTCACTGTGGGGGTGCCAAAGTCTCTTCCAGAAACTCTTCGATCTTGTTAGTGTCAGTGCGTACCTCTCCGTTATAAAGGAGGAATGGGGGCTGAGAGCCTGGTGCAAGGTCCTTCAGAACCTCTGGAGCTCTACAGAAAAAAAAAGAAGCAATCAAATGGCACTTGTTTCCCCAGACTGACCGCAGATTCAGTCTGCCCCCAGGAACAGGAATGGTGGATTAATTCTTAGAAAAATATCAAATCTAGCACCGGACATTCTTCAGTTTGAACCTTAAAGGTCACAAACCATGTTTTTGGCCATGTCAGTTTATATTTGTAGAGAATTTGTAAATGAATTCTGTAGGAACGCTTTCGGGAAGTTTATTACACTGGTATTTTTAGTCCCAGAAATCTTAATGATGTGAAGGTTACTTGCAGTCCACAAGGTACAATACACTTCTTTTACAATTACTTTTCTTTAAATAAATACATAGAAAATAATGTTACATCTATGTGCTTGAAGAACGTCCTTGGTTCCCCTGTAACACTTAATGGTTCCATTTAGAATCCTGTAACTGGTTCTTTTTCATGAGTACAAGATTACAAGTTGATTCCCATTAGGAGGCTACTACATTTAATCTCAAAAACTCTTGAGAATTTTTTATTATTTTATAAGAAGGTACCAAATGCTACTGAATGCTAAGTTGTATGTAGCTTATTAGCATGAAAGTGGCTCATGGTGATCAATGGGTACATTCTTGGAGAAAAAAAAAACATTTAAGGAACGGTTAAGGAATGGTTGGTTAGCTATGTTAAACTCTAATGCTCTCACCTCTTCATATCCACTGTGGTGAGGGTAAAATTAACCCCTTTAAGCCAGAGAATCATAAAGAGCCGCTGGCAGAATGGACAGTTGCCAACTCCTTCACCATCATCACTTGCCTGTGGAGAAAAAAAGGCTGAATCTCTTAAAAAGTGACTTCATTTGGAAATCAGATACCGTAAAGCAATAGTTGGTATTTTCACATATTTTAAATTGATGCTTAACGCTAAAATGGCTGTAGTGAGTAAGAGACTTTTTTGCTCTTTGGGGTCTTCTGTCTTTTCCAGAGCTTTGTTATTCCAAATATTGTTGACAAATTGTGAGATTTTGCTACAGGTTTGTCAGGAAGTGCAGCAAGTACACCAAGTTCTTGAAACAAGTCTCAAATCTTTTAAAGAAATTATTATTCTATCCATACAATTCTATCCATTTACAGTATAAACATTATAAAAGTAGTCAATTTAGCATGGTCTAAACTTTCTACAGCTTTACAGTGTGCTGATTTCAGCTGGAAAATAGAAAAGTATGCCAGAAAGTCAAACTCTGACCTTGATGAAGAGTTCAATCTTTGGTGCCTCTGCCATGTCTCTGGTTGTTTGTCCTCACCCCCCCGTGGTCTTTCTGCTGTCAAACCTTTACTAGCCAACCAAATAGAAATGTTTACATCACTGAGTCCCAGTAGGCCCAATCATCCAAGTCCAAGGAGTGTAGTCAAACAGTATCCCTTTAGGATCAATCTGTTTAAACAAAATAAACTTTTTTTTTCTCAATCAATGCAGAGCTCTCTATCTTGCTAGTTTCAGTCTGAATCTCTTCGTCGTCTGTCTCTTACCACACCCGATGAGCATTCAGAATACCTGCCCACTGGACTGACCTGTCCAACCTGTCTCATTCTCTCACTCTAGCTCCAGTCACTGACTTGCCTTAAGACATATCACTGTCTTCCTCCTCTCTGTCACAACATTACCACACAGAAAGACACTGGGGCATGGAGAGGAACAAATATTAAAGCTTTTACAACTAATGTTTAGAATCCTCCTTAATGTCATTGTTAGAGCTTTGAACATGTTGGAAGTGATATTTATGTTATCTTTATGACATCTTTTAGTGACGCATACGGAAAACATGATAATATGATAATACACATGGCCTTCCATTGTGGTTAATGCTAGTATGGATAACCATCCTGTGTAATCTGACACCAGACTGCAGACAAAATGCAGACCAGATTCCCAAATACACGTCATTTTGAGTTTCGCTTTGTAACTCCTGAGGTAAAATTGGACACAAATCGCACGAGGAGCTTTCAGTGATGTAAGCTCTTACATAAAACAAACTATGCCGCTGTGTAAAAGCGAGAGATCTTGCAGCGCCGTCAGTAATCTGTTACAGCGAGTTGAATGCTGGCCTTCGCAGGTACAGGTGCAGAAGTTCCACATTTCTAGCAGCTGTCTCATTTGGTACACGAAACCTAGGGAAATGCATGAGCTGGATATAGAAGGAAAAAGTGACTCAGCAATTAGGTGTGACAGCATAAATCAGATACATTAATGTACTATCAAAAAACCAACATACAAGTAGAAGCATGCATAGTTAGTGCATTAGGCAAGACACTACAGATCATTTTTAAAGCAATAGATATCACATCGTCACCAGATATCATCGTCACCAGCTGATATTCTTAAGTAGATCTTTTTTCTAAAATGTCCCTTTATTTATGCACGCAAGGCTTTGTCTAATTAAATATGTATGTATGCATTATTAAGCCAATAATCTAGTATTTGTTTATACCTTTATTCCCAATTTTAAAAGCCCACCTCTTTTATCTCGTTGTTCCACCTTCCCAATGCATCTCTTACTGCACACACTAAATTTTAATTATCAATCTATGCTATCTTATAGTTATACAATATTCAGTTTTTCTTTATTCCTTTTCTTTTAGTTTATTATAATTTTTTTTAGCATTATTGCATGTATCTCTATCGAGTCCATGGATTCCCTAAAATACTTAAAATATTTGAATGATGTGAGAATTTTAATGTTCACTTTTTTCAAGACCTTTTTTCAAGAAATTACTTTCTTAATTTCTTAAGAAAACACCAAGTGCTGTTATGTATATTTTTAAGGAATGAAAGTTCAAGCTTTTATAAATGTTGATCATCTAGAAAGATGAGATTTAGGGTTGTGAATACACAAAAAAATAGAATAAAAAAATACAGTGTGACTTTAATTATTTCCTGTCTAGAAAAGTTTTATACAGGAACTTCACATCGGCCTGTAGCCCTGCTCATTCATGCAATTATTCAGTCGGCCAAGCTTCAACTGAAGAGCTGAAGATGAACAAATCATGGCCGGATATTTATGTGTCTTACCACTGGTAACCTTAGGTTCTTTTTTTTTGCTGAAAAGCTGATGCGGTCTTCTGAAATGGCAGTGCGGTCTGCATCTGTTCTATTCCATCTAACTCAAGGTATTCTAAGCTTATCTGCTTAGGATGGTTGTTTTGAGTCACTGTTACCTTTCTGTCAGCTCTAACCAGTCTGACAAATCCCATCTGATCTCTGTCATCAACAAGATATTTCTACCCACAGAACTGACGCTCTCTGGACGGTTTGGTGACTTATTAATTTTTTTCCTTGGTTGCTTGGTTGCTTTCACAACATTCTGGGTAAAGTCTAGCGAGCACTGTGTGTGAAAATCCCAGATCAGCATAATGTCTAAAGTGCAAACAAGCCTGTCTGGCACCAACCACCAAGCCACTGAGAATTGTTCCCCATTCTGATGTTTAATGGGAATGTTAACAAACACTTGACCTGTTTTATGCATTATGTATAAAGGTGTTTCTAATAAAGTGGTTGCTGAGTATATATGCCCATATGCTCTTACCACATTACACATCGGTGCATTCATTCATTCATTGTCTACCGCTTATCCGAACTACACTCGGGTCACAGGGAGCCTGTGCCTATCTCAGGCGTCATAGGGCATCAAGGCAGGATACACCCTGGACGGAGTGCCAACCCATCGCAGGGCACACACACACACACACACACTCAGGACAATTTAGAGATGCCAATCAACCTACAATGCATGTCTTTGGAAACCTTGGGGAGGAAACTCCCCGAGGCATGGGAAGAACATGCAAACTCCACACACACGGCGGAGGTGGGAATCGAACCCCCAACCCTGGAGGTGTGAGGCAAACGTGCTAACCACTAAGCCACCGTGCCCCCCGGTCCCCCCCCCCCCCCGGTGCCCCCCGGTGCCGTTATGTATATTGTTTTATATGTTTATACTGTATATCATAGGCAGTTCCTTATAAAGTTATGTCTTTATTAAATCCTTCCTACGTGCTTATAAATAAGGCATATTGTTTGAGTTTCAATTACACTAGGCCTGGAAATGCTTTTTGTGCCAGTCCTGAAACTCTGATGTTATTTTAAGCTCTTTTAACAAAAAAGTCTTTGAAAAAAAAGAAAAATAGTGTACTGTTAGTGTAATATGAAAGTCTACTTTATATCCAGAATTGTACTTTTTCACTTTAGACCTATCCTTTAAGCTGCTTTTTATATATCTAAATACACTTTGTGTGTGTGTGTGTGTGTGTGTGTGTGTGTGTGTGTGTGTGTTGAAACAATGCAATAAATTATCTTTCAATTAGTTTTCTTTATATTAAATTAAATTACTGCAGAAACAATGGTCAGAACTTGTATGAACTTTTCCACATAGTTCCATTTTTATACATCAAACCTCAACCCTTTGTGGAAAAAGACAACACTAATATTTATATACAAACTTTTTATATATATATATATATATATATACATATATATATTTTATTTTTTTTGGATTTTGTACTATTTCCTATTGACGGTTGTATCACCTGTGGCCAGACAGACGGGCGTAACGTGTATCGCGTGACCTTTTCGTCATTCAAATGGGGCGGGGTTGATGAACCCGGAAGAAGGTGTTGGCTGAAATTGTGTTTAGGTTTATTTTGTTGTCGTATTTAAAAAAAATAAATAAATAAAATTGAATAACCTTTTATAGCTAAATAGCAGCTAATCATCTCCCTGATAAACAACATACTGTATAGTTTTCCTAATTTAAACCCATTCATGACAGCAGCTTATTAAGTTTCGTTGAGGAACACAAACAGGAAAAGGAGGTACGTGTCATGAAATATAGGATTACTCATACTCATTCATTCTAAGCATGCTTTGAAGAAGTGTGCTTCAGTCTGGGAATGCTAACAGTTAAATGGTTGCCGGGGGGGGACGGTGGCTTAGTGGTTAGCATGTTTGCCTTACACCTCCAGGGTTGGGGGTTCGATTCCCGCCTCCGCCGTGTGTGGAGTTCTCCCCATGCCTCGGGGGTTTCCTCCCCCAGTCCAAAGACATGCATTGTAGGTTGATTGGCATCTCTAAATTGTCCGTAGTGTGTGATTGCGTGAGTGAATGAGAGTGTGTGCGCCCTGCGATGGGTTGGCACTCCGTCCAGGGTGTATCCTGCCTTGATGCCCTATGACGCCTGAGATAGGCACAGGCTCCCCGTGACCCGAGTGTAGTTCGGATAAGCGGTAGACAATGAATGAAAGATTGCAAACGTGTAGTTCACGTATTCACTCACTGACATGATAAATGAGCAGATCTTTGTGCTCATCAGGTAATAAGAGCCATGGCCAAATTAATCACGTGGTGGCTGATGCAGTATAATCTGTTGAAGTCCAGAGAGTGAAGAAAACCTTCAGACTTGAGGTTTAGTCAGTCAGTCTTTTGAGATTACTTAAACCACAATGCTTACATGGTGCTAGCAGACTGGGGGCGTCACTGTGTGGGGGGGTACAAGACTAGGTTCTAAGCATTTAGCTTTTAGCAGACACTTGACCAGGTACTTGCAATAAAACTCTTTTGATATTTGACTGAAAAAAAGAAAAAGAAAAAGAAACATGGGCTTGTGTAATCCAAACCTTCAAGCCAATCATGCCTTATTCTAAGATCAGTGTATTTGAATATTTGTTTTCAAATATAATTTGGAGAAGTTAGTCAGTCCTGACCAGTTGGTTTCATTTTCAAACATAGAACATGCTTTCTCAACCCACAAACCTCAGTTATCACAGCAGTACAGAGTACCACGGTACTCTATGAGCGATCCAAACCACATCTTTCTCAAAACAGCCTCTCTGGATTCAAAAAATCACCACAATTGCATTTGCATGTTTCATATTCATTCTCTCCCTCTCTCCCCCCCCCCCCCCCCCCCCCCTCTCTCTCTCTCTCTCTCCCCCCCCCCCCCCCTCTCCCCCCCCCCCCTCTCTCTCCCCCCCCCCCCCCCCCCCCCTCTCTCCCCCCCCCCCCCCCCCCCCCCCCCCCTCTCTCTCTCTCTCTCTCTCTCTCTCCCTCTCTGTGTCACTGACTTTCTGGGGTGTTTCATAAAATTTGAGAAGACATTTGGGTAAAACTGAGAAGGGGAGGAGAAAATGGGAAAGACAGCGTGAAATAAGTGCGATAACAGGAAACGCTTGTTTCTCTGTAGTTGCCTGCTGTATGTGACAGCTCTTCACCTTGTTTCCACATAACACTGACACAGTCTGACTAATACACTCTTGAGATTCAGAGCCTCATGCAGCATCTTCACAGAGAAACCACCAGCTTGGCCAGGTAAGCACACACACAGCACCGACATCCAGCTGCATGATCTGTACAAGGCGTTTGGTTTTAATAATCTCAGCTTCTTGGGAGCTTTTGCATTTCCACATTTTAAGAACATATTTAGTCTTTGGACACTGCTTTGGGTTAGTCTGTTAGTCTTGAAACTTTTTTAAGAGATTGTTTGAACAGTACCTGTTTTATTTGTATAAATATACTGATCATTGAAAATAAAACTAAATGTTACTAGAAAGGAATTGGCTGGATATGTGTTTTATCAATATATAGGCTTTCCTACGTGCAGACATCATTCGAGACACCAGTTGTTTAGTCCTAGATTAATTTAAGGTAGAATGAAAATCTCATGCCGCATTAAGAGTTCTAGCTCTTTTTCGCTTTTTAGAGTTTTAGAGACTTTAGATTATGACACGAAATTCTAAAAAGAAACCATTTTGTGCCAATTGTAACAAGAAGCCTTTATTTACATTGATACTATAATACAGAAAAGAAACTCAATGTGCTTTTCCATCTGTTTGGTGGGGCATTATGAGAAAATGAACACATTACTCAGAACAGATGAGTCAGAACAGATGAGTCAGATTTTCTCTTTGGTAATTAAGAAAACTAGGCTGAAAACTAGTGTGTTCATATTTCACAAGTCATTCGAGAAGATCTCTGGCACAATCTGGCAATAACTTTGTGAAAAACGATCCCATGCATATCTCTAGTTTATTAATACAGCAAAAATTCACTCGCCATGTTAACAGTTCTAGGTATTTGCAGTTTTTTTTATTTTTGAGCGCACAAAAAAAAACTTCCTGGTGAAACAACGAGTCCTGCTACTTCTTTTGATGGACCCTGTGCTAATAATCTCACACAGTACTTATCGCAGGAAACACTGCCAAAACCACAAGCTGCTAGTTAAGAGAAATATTCATAGCACAACAAGCAATCGAATTTCAGACACAAAAGAAAGAAAAACAAGCAAAAGCCCATTTCTAATGCAAATATCCATCTCTCTTGTTCTCTCTCTCAGGTATGTCACTGAACACAAGGTTAAAAAAAAAGCACTTGCTGCTAGCCCTTTTTCTTAGCTGCATCCTTATAAGCTTGCAGAGGACATCTTTTTTTCAGCTTCTTGGCACTGGAAAGAAAACCAGCATTACAATTCTGCTATGGTACTGGCCTTTCAACGTTCCCTACAGCCTGGACGATGACGTATGCCTGAAGAACTACAGCATCGCTGGTTGTCACCCCGGTGGATAATCGCAATCTCTATTCCACTGCAGACATCGTCATCTTTCATCATCATGAGCTGAAGTTTGGCAGCCAGACGCTTCCGCTCCATCTTCCTCGACCGGTTCACCAGAGATGGCTCTGGTTGTCTCTGGAAACACCGGAAAACAACAAGGATGTAAGAGAATACGCCGGGTTCTTCAACTTGATCATGTCTTATCATCCTGATGCAGATATTACGATCCCGTACGGGAAGCTCGAAGAAAAAAATGAGACTGCTATGACTTTTGTTACACCTGAAAATAAAACCCATTTGGTTTGTTGGGTGGTCAGTAACTACCAGAACCATCACAAGAGATCCAAAGTGTACAAAGAGCTTAGCAAGCTCATCTCTGTGCAAGTGTACGGCCATGCTGTGAGAAAACCAGTGAATCAAGGTGCACTGCTGCCTACGATTTCCCGTTGTTATTTTTACCTTGCTTTTGAGAACACAGAGTCCCCACACTACATCACTGAGAAGCTGTGGCGAAACTCTTTCATGGCTGGCACTGTGCCTGTAGTCTTGGGCCCCCCACGAAGTCACTACGAGGCTGTTGCACCACCACATTCATTCATCCACGTGGACGACTTTGACTCCATAGCCAGCCTGGCCAAATTCCTAACAGAACTAGCTAAAGATGTAAATCTCTACAAGTCTTACTTCTCCTGGCATGAAAACTACACTGTGAAACTATACACAGATTGGAGAGAGAGACTTTGTAACATCTGCCGTGTTTATGACAAACTTCCTTATCACAAGATATACCATGACTTAGATGTTGGTTTAAAAAAAAAAAAATGGCACTATGATGCATAATGCTGTTAAAAAAAAAAAAAAACAAGCTGTAAAAAGTCTAGTAGTAAGCAAGCTGATTTTAGATCATTCACACTTAAAAATAAATGCCTTTGCAGAAGCACAAGAGAAATTTCTCTACCGGCTCAAACCACGAGCACAAGCTCCAGTTCCGCTTCCTTTTTTTCTCACATGCAAATACCTGGAAGTGGTTTCTACAGGATATGCCAGTCAACCCCAACTCAAACTAGAAAGTTTCTCTCTATCCAGCAAACATCAATACCAAGTACCGAGTCTCAATCTGAATTTATTTTTGATACAGAAACCCCCCACACACACAAATGTAGTCTTCACCCAATCTTACGAAGATAACCACTTCCTTAAAATCGTGTCATTTATGTAAATAAAAAAAAAAAAAAGGGTTGCATATCATGCATTAATATTCTTCAGTAAAGACAACACACGACTTAAAGCGTCAAAGGAATCATTTTAATTGCTACGGCGCTAAGTGAGGAAAATGTGTCAAATGTTCAGGAAAGCTGTCACTGCCAACTTGTCAATAAATTATCAAATTTCACATCATTTACAGGGTTGTACACGAATATTCCAGATGTGAGACGCAAATAAGGCACATAAGTCAATATAACATTCAAAGAAACCTGTTCAGCTCGTGCAGGGTTATCAAATCCAGCCTTGAGGAAGCAATGTTTAATGCTCTTTCAAAAGCCAAATTCACATTTACATAGTCACTTGTCCATATATTTAGATCAACAGGATCCAGAATAATACAAATCAAAACCTTTGACGGATATCTTGGCTTATTCTTACACAATCAAAAAAAAGGTTAAAAGTTCATCTAAAAAAAAAATATAAAAAGGGATGAATATATACAGATCAAATGAAATTTTTGTAAAAGGGAAGAGGAGAGGGGAAGCACATTTAAAACAAACTTAAAATCATGTTTCAATACAAAGCCATGACTTGTGCAAATGCATTTGATCACCAAGTAGTTTTTCATTGTATACTGCCAAACAGCATTCGTTTCTGAACCAGAACGGTTTGGATTTCAAGGATGTTGCATGAGAAACAAAAGCAAGCTGAATGCAGCGTCAGGAAAAAGTCTATTTTGCCTGGAGCAATATTCAACCTCCCTAGTTCTGGTACTGCCTCATATCCTACTGTTGGAAAGAGGGGAAGTAAAGGCTAGACAGTCAGCTTAGCTAGAGAGATGACCCACTAGTCCAGGGTGCAGGGCCTGTTTGAAGACATCCGGTCGATGAAGAGGCGGCATGTACAGCGTCGGCATGCCACCAGCATGACCGGCTCCCGGGTAACCCTGACCCGAGTGGGCTGTGCCACCCATATGTGGAGGTGGCGTTGGGCTTTGATCGTAATACTGACCCTCGGCACCCTCCTCGTCAAAGGGCAGAGCCAGTCGCTTGCCTTTCTGTCTACGGTTACAGAACCACACACGCACCACCTGAAACAAACAAGCCAGGTCACAAAAGGAGCACAGAAAAAATAAATAAATAAAAAAAAGGAGCTGAAACTTAGCCACCAGGTTCACGTACGTCTCTCTCTAAGCCGAGATCATCAGATATATGGGTTATTTCCAGAGTGTTGGGCTTGGGACACTTGAGAAAGTATGACTCGAGGGCAGTGCGGACCGAACCCTCCAAGCTGGTCCTCCTTTTTCTTTTTCTCGTGTCGACAAAAACCCGCTCAACTTTGTACATCTGTGGAAACAAGCCAAGTTATTGCTCACTATAGAAGCAGCCAAGAGCCATTTTGTTTTAGCTGTTTCTCAATCATGGACTTAAAGTACTCCTGCCCAGCACATTAACATATTCCCCACACCATTACAAGCTGAATCCAGCACAGGCCTGTTAACCCCAGTGAGATGCGGATAGGGGAACAATGCATAGCAGGGGTACTAATGGGTGCAAGGACTAGGACCAATAAAACAGCCTGTTTTAATATAATATAAAAAAAAAAAAAAATAAAAAAAAAAGTACATACTACAAAAAATATATAGTTTACTAATGAAGATCACAGGCAAAAAACTGAAATCAGTTATAAAATCTAGTCTGTTCCCCAGAGGGGAAAAAAAAACCCCACCACATTGGACTGAAAAGGCCTAACTTACATCTTGGGGGTTTTCTGAAGTTTCTGCCTCATTCAGCCATTTCTGGAGCAGCGGTTTGAGCTTGCACATGTTCTTAAAACTGAGCTGAAGAGCTTCGAAGCGACAGATGGTTGTCTGACTAAACATCTTCCCTGCACACAATGTTGAGAAAAGACATTTTAAAGATGTAAACTACTGTAATGACTCATTCATGCATTCCCATCCAAGAATATTAAGAGTTTTGGAACAGCACAGTTCATGGACAGTTTTTTGGTCTTAGTAATATTATTGAAAAGGTTATTAAATCATGGGTTTTCAAAAGGAATGTTGCTGCAAAGGCTATTGAATTATGAAGGTTTTTTTTTTTAATAAACCATCTTACAAGGGGTTAGCAAGAGCTATTGAATTCTAAAGTATTTCACTCTTCACCATAGAGATTTCCAAGCGCAAGTCCGACGTCTGCTTGCGTAAAGCCGAGTGTGATGCGCTTGTGCTTCAGCTCCTTTGCAAACTGCTCTAGATCCTCCGTGGTCAAATTCTCCTGAAAGTAAAAAGCAGATACATAGACGCATTTGTAAGCCAATATAGATTTTTATTTTTTTTTATATAAAAAAAAGGATGGTGTGATTTGTAAAGCTTAACCAATAAAATTTATAAATTCAATCCATAGTGACAGAGCAGCGTGTACCTCTTCCTCGGAGTCGCTGCAGCCGCCGCTGGAGGAGCCGCTGCTGCGGGCGCTGTTCTGCACCTGGGTGGCGGCGGCGACCTGCGCGGCGGCTCCGCTGTAAAAGCCCGGACTGCCGAAGCCGTTCCCGGGTGGAGACGGTGACAAAGAAGGAGAGGATGTAGACGGGGTCGGTGGGGCTTGGGCCACAGTGGTCGGAGCTGCGATGTGAGAGAGACCAGGCCAAAAAGACGGAGTCCATGGGGCAGAAGTGGGATAATACACGCCGGCGGGCACGGAGGTCGCCGGTCCGAGAAACTGTTTGGTCTCAGCGCCGCCGTACTCTTCACTCCCGTCCTTCTCGGTCTTAACCTCAGGCATCTTGATTTGCTCCCGAGTCTCAGCGATAGGAGGGCTCAGGTTAGCGGGCTGTGTGGCCGCAGTGACCCCCGCCACCTGCCCCGTGTACTCAGGGGCCGTAAACGGGTACCAGTGTTTGGGCTGAGTAAAATCGCCCACCTGCGCGTCGTTGTGCCTGAAATCTCCTCCGACCGGAGGGAAAGAGAAAAACGTCTGCGTGTGAGCAGCATTGAGGCCATTAAAGGGCGGCTTGTTGAAGAGCAGACCCGGATCTTGGAGCATGCTATGCGGAAACTGCAGGCCTTCATGTCCCGGCGCTGAAGAGTACGAGGACATGGGCCTGGAGAGCTCGTATGCCCGGTTACTGCAGTCTTCTGGAGGACTCTCTGGGCGATCAGACATCCTCCTAAATCAAACAATCCCACCACAAGGAAGAAAACAAACGTGCCCGGAGAACTGCTCTTAAGTAGCAGTGTTAAGCAGGCCCATGCTAATAATAACAGTCTAAAAATAAAAGAAATGGCCTCACAATTTGCTCTAGATAATGTTTAGAGATGCCTCAGGAGTGAAGTTGGATCCAATGGAGTTTTAGACTGAGTGAAAATGTGAGCAGTCCTCGTTTAATGCCATCAATTAAATTCCTCCTACATCTCACAAGCACCCTCCTTCAAAAGGTCAAACTTCCGACTGTGGACTGCTGCCTGCTCCCAGGTTTTCCTAATCAATCCATGTTGGAGGCAGGAGTGTTAATGATCTCACCTCCCATTGGTCACTACACACAATAGGGCTCAGCTGATGGGGTATTTGTGAATGAACTTGATTTCTGTGAACGAAACCCAAATGCCTCCCAACATTGGACACATGTACTCCTTAGGGTGCAGGAGCCATTCTTTCACTGCCTGTTGTTGATGTACATGATCATCTATCTTATGATTTAATAGGACATGTATTAAAAATTTTGAAAACATTTTCCTCATGTAGGATAAATGAGATTTATTCAGATGTTGGACTAAACTATGACCTTTGTGTTCGTGTTACAGTAATCCACCTCCATGCACTGTATTTCTAATGCAAACTAGTTCACCTGTTTAACATGCACGACACATGACTTTGTTTCAATAATTTCCTCGTAATTAGTCGTCCTTCATATTGAACTTTTACATCCATTGGAAAAGGAGAGGTTAAAGTGATGGGAAGATTTCTCATAAAAATTCAGATCATTTTCTGGTTTTGAGACAAAGTGACCTTAAATAGGACCTTAAATAATTGACCTATAAATATCAGTGTTATTTATTTATTTATATATACCTTAAAAGGGAAATTGTATGAAATCAGATGTAGCAGTATACACATTTAACATAATTTGTATACTTGTTGTGTAACCAAATGCAAATACATTTATTGCAAAAAATATTGTACAATTTGCATGATTGTTGTATATGATTGTTTTTTTGTTTTGTTTTTTAAATGTAAAAACAAGTGATTTCCGAGATTTAACTCCTGAACCTATCTAGTTACTCATAGCCAAATAACTATTAGCTATTTTCAACACACATCATGCATATACACAATAAAATCCATCATGCATACACAATGAAAATAAATAAAATATGCAAAATGTGTTGCGTTGTGTCGGATTTCAGCTTCTTGTTGTTTTCAGATATTTACATAAATATTCCTAAACCTTTTAACAATCTATCAAATCCGGCGATGTTCTGTGAAGTCCATTGATTATTTTAATCACACCTCAAAACAAATAGTTGTATATAAATGCTGTGTCTTCGTCGTTTAGTGGTCTGTGAAAGACGACAATAAATAAAAAGGTGAAATGTTTGTCTTTGATAGCTCAGTTCGGACTGATAGAGAGGCGGGAGCTGAAGTGTGGGGTCTCACACTAAAACACACCAAATCACCTTGTTGTCCATTGAGATTATTCTAGAAACCCAGCACTTCAAATAAATAAGAGTGGAGTGAGACATGGAGTGCAGTTTTGCATCCGATAAATAATGAAAAAAAAGCCTTGAAGAATAAGATTCGCAATATTTTTGTATATTTAATGCACGTTTAGTGAAGGTCGGCAGGAGTGTGTGTGTGAGTGAGTGAGAGAATGAGAGAGAGAGAGAGAGAGAGAGAGAGAGAGAGAGAGAGAAAGCGAGACAGAGAGAGATAGAGAAAGCGAGACAGAGAGAGAGAGAGAGAGAGAGAGAGAGAGAGAGAGAGAGAGAGAGAGACAGAGAGAGAGAGAAAGAAAGCGAGACAGAGACAGAGAGAGCAGACAGACAGAGGAGAGAGAGAGAGAGAGAGAGAGAGAGAGAGAGAGAGAGAGAGAGAGAGAGACAGAGACAGAGAGAAAGAAAGCGAGACAGAGAGAGCGAGAGAGAGAGAGAAAGCGAGACAGAGAGAGAGAGAGAGAGAGAGAGAGAGAGAGAGAGAGAGAGAGAATGAATGGGGCAGAGTGGCAGGAAGCCGCGCCGCGGGGTCGTTGAGGGGGGTGCAGTGGTGCGGGGGTTGATGCCTAAAACCCGGGGCGCCCCGCCGATTCATGGTACAGATCTGCGATGGGCGGCCATTAGCTGCTTTTCAGCGCCAACAATAAAGTCGCTAGCCTTTGATTTCGATTCTCCCCTCCCCTCCCCTCCATTTCCCCCCCTCCACCCGAAACAAACACCAGCTATAGATTTCACTATTAAGCACAATTGAAAGAATCTCACAGAAGGGGGGAGGGGGGTGCTTTTGCACGCACAGGTACTCTCTAAGGGTGCCTTGAATATATTTTGTATTTCCCTCACACAGCCAGATCAAGTCATATATCCCCACCACCACCATCTAGACCTCAAACAATCCACCCCCTGCCTTCAAACAACCTTCAGCAAACCAAGAACTATAGGCCACAAGTAATGCTTCCATGTCTCCCACTCGGAAAGCTGTGGAAAGAGCACCCAGGAGGCCTCCCAGGGCCAGTCGGAGATTTAAATGACATCAAACCACTGCTGCAGGCATTGTAGTGGCCCATGGACTTGGGAGGTGGATTGTCATGCAAAGTGCAGACAGCAGAGGAGAAAGTGGAGCGAGTGGTGCTTCAGAAGACAGTCAGCAAGAGCAAGAAGCACCCCGGGCTCCAGCAAGGGGGTGACTGAGGATTAGACCTCCAAAGCACCCAGATAGCTTTATCCCCCCTCCTCAGATCTCATCTTTTAAACTGTCTTTGAAAAGAGAATAGAGTTTTCTAGTCAAGCACATCACAAAACATTCACAATAACCTAACAGTAATGGAATGATGCAACATGATGGCAGCTGTTTCTAATTCTTTTAGCATACTCGGAGGACATTACAGTAGCTTGTGGAAGAAAGCTGCACCCAAACATGTAATGCGGCTCAAAAGCCAGCTTTTAGTCAGCATCTAGACAGAATGTAGTGTTAACTTGTTACTTTAAATTGAACATGATTAGGTGAGGGGAAAAAACATTCATTTTTGTTATTGGCATATTTTGATGCAACAGAAAGTCAGTATGTCTCAATAGAACAGGAAATGTTCAAATCACACTCATTGGAAAAAAGTTGCTGTGTCTTGCTGATGCATGATACTGATACCACATCAAATCTAGTTGATCTATAAAGCAGGTGTTTGAAACATGATAACGATGTTCATGTCAAGTATCATTTTGCTGACAAAAAATACCTTGGCCTCATGTGTAAATGTTTACTAGCTGAAATAATAATTGGATTACTTTAGAAGGTAGAAAATAACATGGACAATTATTATAACAGATAGCAGAATCAGTAAAATGTCTAGATGCTTAAAATACTAAACTAATAAAATCCCAAACAAGGATGTCTGATGTGATGAAATGCTGTTCTGTAACACAATAATATACAAGGAGTTATTAGCATTGAAAGATTTTGGTAGAGGACTCCTGATCTTGGGCCGACTTCTTCACAGTGGAGACTCCTGATATGACCACTGTGATGGTCTTTTAATAGCTTTGACACCCAGCTGATGACTACCGTCCCTCTCTCCCCACATATCTTGGTCGGGTGGCCTACGGCTGCCTTCCTTACCATTCACGCTGACAATGGCCTTTAACGGCCCCCCTGAAGATACGCTGCCTCTGAGCCACACCTTAAGAGGCCTTAAGTGGCCCATCGCAACTGAGCAGTGGGGGAGGACGCAATGATACTGCTGGTAAGTAGAAATGGAGAAACGCGTCATAGCATTGAGTAATTTCGCCCTACAGTTGTATGTAAGATCATGGCAGAGTTCAAATCAATCCTTATCTTATCTATACTGAAGTTTGTATCCCTTACAGTTAGGTCTTAAGCCCAAATCAAATACTTCAGTGTATGATGTGTGAGTTATGATAGGTATTTTAAGAAGGATGAGTAAACTTAGCCAGACAATATGTCAAAGCTATATGTCAAATACAGGAACAAATATGTCAAATTGGAACAGGAACAAACAGGAACATTACTAATTTATTCATCTTCCGTGACATTCTGATCCTAGTATAGGTTATAGAGAGCATACACATGATTAGAAATCAAGTGTGAAACCTTACACACTAAATGCCTTGGTTAAAACGTCAAATTTGTCACGAGGGTGTACAGACTTTTGCACTCGAATTAGCGGTCTCTACTGTGTAGACAGAGATGCAATGTAATTCTTAGTCAGGAAAGTATCTTGGCTCACAAATCTTTTATATCGAAATGGCCCTAGACCCATGGACTATATATAAGGAATAAAATTTGACACGGTATGATGTTAGACAAAAATATTTCAAAGCAAGAGGGTGTGATATGTTACCATCCTGAACTATTTCATTTCTTTTATAACACAGTGATTTGCAAGTTGTACTTAATTAATACATTCTTAACCATTTATAGTTACTTCATGCTGTGAAATATCCACAATACAAGTTACCACTTAACATCATAACTGCTACAATCAGTAGCTCCATTACTAGCCTTTTTATTTTATTATTATATATTTTTATTATAAGTTAAGATATGGATTTAAAACTGTGTCAAAAGACAAAACAAACTAACAACAGCTCAGTCATGCTGGAAAACTGGCCTCGGAAGACTCTTTCCAAAAATGTTATTAAATATCTTCATACAGACAACATAATATCAATGATGAAACTTTTTTCCCTTCTTTTTCCATTCCATTGGAGATGCTTGTTCAGCTAGGGTCACAGGGTCATTCTGGTTCCTACCACAGGAGCATTTGAAACAGGCAGTGTTTAAACATATTACAAAAAAGGAAGTGTTCAATGTACGAAAGACATCTTACCAAGTTGCCTAATCCACAAGGAGTAGGAATAAATGTAGCACAGGCTCATAGGATGATGTGCGCCAAGACACTAATGTGTTTGTCAAAAACATTTTTTCCTAGAAAGATCAGTGCCAAAACAGATCCATTTCTGAAACTGACCAAAGAAAATCAAGCATTTAATGAAAAAGCCTAGCATACAGCAGTGGCTAAGTATATATATATGTATATATGTATATATATATATATGTATATGTATATGTATATATGTATATATGTATATATGTATGTATATGTATATGTATATGTATGTATATATATATATATATATATATATATATATATATATATATATATATATATATATATATATATATATATATATGTATATGTAAAAAATTTAACAATATCAAATGATTCAAGTAATATAACTAAACAAATAAGAACAAAGAAATTTTTTTTTTAAGTGATCTGTAAAATGTAATTGTAATGCAATTTCTTGTGAGGAAAAAGTAAGGACACCCCCACTATTACTTGTCTCTGAGGCCCTCAGAAAGACGACTGTTGATGCTTATGAGTCTGGTAAGGGATATAAAAAGATCTCAAAAGAATTTGTAATCAGCCGTTCCACTGTCCAGAAAGTGGAGAGCATTTTAAACAACTGCCAACATGGCCAGGTCAGGCCGTCTAAGCAAATTCACCCCAAGAAAAAACCGCAATATGCTTAAAGACGTCTCCAAAAACCCTAAAATATCATCACGGGACCTACAGCAAGCTCTTGCTACAGTTTATGTCAAAGTGCATGAATCTACAATCAGAAAGAGACTACACAATTTTAATTATTATCAGAGGTGTGCAAGAAGGAAACCTTTGCTGTCTAAAAAAACATGAGAGCAAGCCTGAAGTTTCCCAAAGAACACAGAGACAAGACTTCTGGAATAATGTGCTTCAGACAGATGAGTCTAAAATTGAATTATTTAGACACCATAACAGGGCATGTTTGGCGTAAACCAAATACAGCATCTCAGCAAATGAACCTCATACCAACTGTGAGACATGGAGGTGGAAGTGTTATGGTTTGGGGATGCTATGCTGCAGCAGGACCTGGCCAGTTCACCATCATAGAATCCATTATGAATTCTACATTGCATCAGAAGGTGCTTGAGGAACATGTCAAAAAAAATTGAAGCTAAAGTAGAACTGAAACTTGCAACATGACAATGACAATGACCCAAAACATACCAGTAAATCCACCAAGGATTGGCTGAAAGGTAAAAAAAAAAGGAGAATTCTGGAATGGCCGAGTCAAAGACCAGATCTAAATCCTATTGAGATCCTGTGGGGTGATTTGAAATGGACTGTGCATGCAAGAAACCCCTCAAACATCACACAGCTGAAAGATTTCTGCATTGAGGAGTGGGGGAAACTTTCTTCCAGTCAATGTCAGAAACTGGTAGCTGGCTACAAGAAACGACTTATTGAGGTTATTTCAGCCAATGGGGGAAACACTAGCTGTCAGGGCATAGGGTGTCCTAACTTTTTCCTCAGGTGAAATACTCATTTTTGTTTTCTTTTGTTTATTAAGTGAAAACATAGTGATATTTTGTTGTTTACATGCAATTACATCACTTTCATCTACAGGTACAAATTAAAACAAGACCAGAAATTAAGATGTTGATATTTCTTAATAAAGAATTGAATATTCAATGGGGTGTCCTAATACATATATACACACACACACACACACACACACACACACACACACACACACACACACACACACACAGTCATGTGAAAACATTATATACCGTGTATATTATATTATATAATATAATTATATTATTTTATAATTATATATAATTATATATTATAAAAAAAAAAACACACACACACTGTATGTATGGAAAATTGATAAATACAAAACCATATATACATCGTTTTAAATGTATCCCATAAAAATAAAATTTTTATATTTTATTTTTTTATATAATTCTAGGTTGAAAGACAGTTTCCATGTTTTGAGGCTAGTGCAGCTTTGCCTTTTAGTGAAGCCAAACAAAAGGCCTCTTTAACAAGGTTATTTATTTAGACTAAAGTGACTTAAGTATTGTGATGCCTTTTACTGTATACACAAAGTCTTTTAATTATTCTATCTGAATAGATAGACAAAAGTGGCAAGTGTGAAGGAGAGAGGTAGACAGACAAGAAAGGGACAGCAGACGAAAATGGAGAAAAAACAAATAGAAGATAAAAAAATAAAATAAATCTAAGCCTTCAAATGCATGCGAAGATGCAGAATCGTATACAAGAGAAAAACATTTTCTAAAAATTTGGACTCATGATTGGTAAAGTTTCTCTTAATGAAAGAATGTAGTGTATGTATGTAAAACACATGCGTCTAAAATTTATAAAGCAGCTTAAAAAAAAAAAAAAAAAAGGTGTTAACTAATATAACACGCTACACAAACATAAACGAGTATGATGAAGAAAGTGAAAAAGCCGGTACACGTGACGTTTTCTAGGCCGTCTGAGTACACAGTGCTCATTAAGAGTGCATTGAACAGTTCGGTCAGTTTGTTTTCAAGCTTCGAGTTTATTTTCATCCAGGTCTCATCCTCTTTTGGTTTTGGGGGGTTTTAATAGGTCTTTCCTATTATATTTTGCTAAGCTAACAAGAAATCATTGTCCAGTGTTGGATGGGTGTAGTGTCTGTGTGTGTGTGTATATCGGTAATGTTTTCTCGAGTGGAAAGTTCTGGATGTGTTGAGAAGGGTGTTTTTCTGTGTAAGGATTCGCATCACTTGTGATTCCTGCCGTTCTGTAAGGTCGAGTCGTCAAATAGTGGATTCTTCACTTCCATCTCTCCAGTCTAGAGAAAACGGTGAAGTAGTGGAAAATAAACAGAGCAATATTATTATTATTATTTTTTCTACTACTGCTGCTTTTGCCACTACTAATTAAATTTTATTTCAATTCTGAGTAATGACACTTGGGTTTTAGCTGGAAATAAAATCAGGTTATTGGGTGCGCTATGTTTTTCCACATACACAAACATCTGCAGAAATGTGCAGCTACTAGCTGCCAATGAAACCTCCAACCAGTGGACATTGACATCACTACTGGGAAATGTAATTAAACTAAAAGCCAGAAATCTGATTAAGTAACCAACCTCTATTTTTTATGCATGCATCAGTTCTTGTATTACTTTAATCTCCTCAGAATGTAGTGCATCCTTTTCAGAATGCGTATAAATACATGTATATATACACATGTCAGATAGGAAAAGGAGAGAGAAGCTGACATGTTTAATGACACACATAACTACATCATGCACAATCTGTCTTCTTCTTAAACCAAGAAAGAGAATGGTGTAGTCTATTTGCCCAGAGCTAATCACACAGTGAGGCGTCAGGACACTTCACTAAAGAGTAGAGAAGCTCTTCCTGCTCACAGTCATGCATGGGTCAAAGCTAAACGAGGCACTGTTTTCTTTTGATTACCGGTGCGAGTCCAGGACACTCGTATACAGTGAAGTCTCCTTCTTCGGTTTCCTCGTCTGACGCAACTCCAGGTTCGGAGACTTTAGGTTCAATTTTGTGTCTGTGGATAAACACACACAGGGAAAAACATTTTTGAAACAGTTAGAAAACAAAATAGCAGAAGTTTCCTATAGATCCTATATCCTATAGATAGATAGATAGATAGATAGATAGATAGATGTGTGTGTGTGTGTGTGTGTGTGTATATACACCGATCAGGCATAACATTATGAGCAGTGACAGATGAAGTGAATAATACTGATTATCTCCTCATCATGGCACCTGTTAGTGGGTGGGATATATTAGGCAGCAAGTTTAAATTTTCTCCTCAAAGTTGATGTGTTAGAAGCAGGAAAAATGGGCAAGCGTAAGGATTTGGCCCGTGTGATCCACTCCAACAGACGAGCTACTATTGCTGAAGTTAACGCTGGTTCTGATA
Organism: Hemibagrus guttatus; assembly: GCA_033459395.1. Lineage (NCBI taxonomy): Eukaryota > Metazoa > Chordata > Actinopteri > Siluriformes > Bagridae > Hemibagrus > Hemibagrus guttatus. The sequence goes on along the minus strand of JAUCMX010000014.1, from coordinate 6,253,433 downwards.
GAAAGGTGTCAGAATACACAGTGCATCACAGTTTGTTTTTATGGGGCTGCATAGCCACAGACCAGTCAGGGTGCCCATGCTGACCTCTGTACACTGCTGAAAGCACCAACAATGGACACGTTAGCATCAGAACTGGACCAGCAAAGCAATGGAAGGAAGTAGCCTGGTCTGATGAATCACGTTTTCTTTAACGTCATGTGGACATGCGTGTACGGCACTTACCAAGGGAACACAGGGCGCCAGGATGCACTATGGGAAGAAGGCAAGCCGGTGGAGGCAGAGTCATGCTTTCTGCTAGGGAAACCTTGGGTCCTGCTATTCATGTAGATGTTATTTTGACACGTACTACCAACCTAAACATTGTTTCAGACCATGTACATCCTTTCATGGAAACGGTATTCCCTGATGCCTGTGGTCTCTTTCAGCAAGATAATGCGCCAGGTCACATAGCAATAATGGTTCAGGAATGGTTTGATAAGCACAACAACGAGTTTGAGGTGTTGACTTGGACTCCAAATTCCCCAGATCTCACTCCAATCGAGCATCTGTGGGATGTACTGAACAAACAAGTCTGATCCATGGAGGCCCCACCTCGTAACTTAGAGGACTTAAAGGATCTGCTGCTAACATCTTGGAGCCAGATACTACAGCACACCTTCAGGGATCTAGTGGAGTCCATGCCTCGACGGGTCAGGGCTGTTTGGCAGCAAAAGGGGGAACAACACTATATGAGGCAGCCGGTCATAATGTTATGCCTGATCAGTGTATATTCATGATGTCATGGACAGAATTAAGCATTTCACATTGTGTATTTGACCAAAATAATTTGAATGCCAATATTTAATTATATATATGCCCTATACAGAGATAGCCAAAAAGGAAGCGGCATTGGCATTTGAAGTCCCAAAAAAAAACTTTTTTTTTTTTTTATATTTAATTAGAAAACCGATTTCTAATGTGAAAATTAATCATCCCATAACTGACCTGCTTCAATTCAATGCCCTTTTCCTACCTTATGAAATAACAGAAGTCACATGATCAAAAAGTTTTAGCAAAGTTGTTTCAATTAATTAGACATAGTATTATCAAGAATTTAACAAGTATTGAAATTTATTTCGAGTTCAGATGTTTCAGTAAAGCCATGACAACAAGGCATGACCGATAAACACACACATGCACATGTGTGTTATCAAGTGTGAGCTGATAAAGCTGCTTTGTGGATGTTAATAACACAAGGGTGTGTACTTTTCCATTGAGAGCATCTGTTGTTTCTGATGTTGGTAGTGATACATCTGAGCACTGTGAGCCAGCTTCTTGTCCCCTGACTGCAAAAAAACCACAAAGAGGAAGAGAGGAAGAAAGAGACAATAAAAAAACACTCGAGCTTTAACGTTGGTAATTAAGACGCAAATCTTTAGCTTCAGCTTTAAAGAGTCCTCCATCATGAGGCACTTTACTAAGGAATGAGATTAAATAGAAATAATTAAAAGTTTGCTCACTGAGTTGCTGCTAGAGGTGCTGCTTCCCACTGCATGAAATGCAGGGTAGTCCACTTTCTGAGTCAAATGGCTTTCTCTCTGTATCCTACATGAACAAAACACAAAAAAGACTTACAACACTTGAACACTTTAATTTCTTTAAAAAGAAATACTGCTTTAGAAGAAAACATGCCAGGCTTCTAATCCATATTATATATATATATATATATATATATATATATATATATATATATATATATATATATATATATATATATATATATATATATATATGTGCACACAGTGTTTAAGTGAAAGGTACTGCTTATGGGAAAAGAGCAGCACAGATTAAAGTAGATTTCTTTCTTTATATCATATAAATAGAATATGCATAAATATTATATATAACGTCTCTAAAGTTGTTTAGAAAAAATATGCATATCATGGCTAAAACATAAGTATAGCCAAAAGAAATAAATAATAAAACAAATAAATATTATTAAAACCATTATTAAAAAAAAAGTTAATTTATTCACTTATTTTGCAGTTTTTTTTTGTTGCTGTTTTTAAAGCCTTGCAGTCTTTGAGGTTTGCTTCTTCTTGACACTGTTGTCAATACACAAATGCTTCCAATAGAAAACATACCTTTAATAAAACGACATGCTCCATTCAAACAGCAACTACTCGTCTATGTCAAGAGGCTGAGAGTCTTACTCAAAATACAACAACGAAAAAAAAAGAGACAGAATGCATTTGACTTGCACAGATCTTACCGAAACCAACAGGCAGCAGCCATGATGAGAGCCGCAGTCCCCAAAATGACGAACGCGGACATCATGACTGCGACACAGCACACATGGAGAAATGTCAGATGACACACACAAATCTACAGAGAGAGCGTGATCTCTGGTTTTGGACTTGCTTGTCACTTTTCTGTGGATAGCTAAGCGTGTAAGTGTGTAGCAGCAAAAAAAAAAAAAAAAAAACCCGTCACACTGCAGCTTTGTGCCATGTCACACTAAACGCTATAAAGTACTTCTGAACATATATTTTTAATATATATATATATATATATATATATATATATATATATATATATATATATATATATATATATAAAATAAGCATTAAATATACTGTATGTACACTATTATTGATGTATAAAAAAGAATTAAATAATTATATATAGAATATTCCTTAATACATATCAAAAAAACCTATTTTTTCCCCCCCTATACCTGTAGATAGCACCTCTAAATATGTATAGATCCATAAATTAAAAAGGTCATGCGATCTCTAATCAAGAGGCAAGATGAGAGCTGGATGCCGATATGTACCAATGATCAGGCCGTCTTCTGGAAAGGTCATGCCGATGTGCTTGCCACGACCCGGAGCCTTCGTCTGAGCCACAGGGGGTTTGAAGGTTTGCTGGGTTGAGGTGAAGGGGCTTTTTGTGACTGGTTTTACCGTACTCAAGTTAGAGTACGTGCTCTTCGGCATGGACTGACTCTTCGACTTAGGCGAGTCTGAGAGAGACAGAGATAAGAAAGAAAAGATAACAGCGAATAGCATGATAATCAATTTGGAAGAAAAAAAAAATAGATATATTGATTGAAAGGGGTGACTCAAACCTGACTCCCTGACATCTGAGACTTTCTGCTTGGCAATGACTGAAGACAGGTAGTCGATTTGTTCGTCGAGATCAGTAAAGGAAGCATCTTTAGAGAAACAAGAGTAACAGTCACTTTCACTCTTCACACAGTGATCGGAGTTCTTCTTCTCATATCAGCCAAGAATCCAGTTTGTGGAAGTAAAAACAACTGAAGTCAATACATAGTGGTTGCTTTCAAACAGCTGATGTGCTGGCATTTCTCAGTGGAGATAGAAACAAAATCTTTAAAAATGATTTCCTCTATTTTATGTAGCTTACAGAACTTCGTATAGTAGATGGTGTCAAAAGTTTTTCCTGCAAGCTTGTCCTAAATAGAACCTTATAGCAATACTGTTATATATTAAGTAACAATATTCCTTTCTGCGAGCTCTCAGGATTTATCAGTTCTTTCATAACACCGACCAAGTCCACTTTTATTTACTGTAATTTAAAATATGTTGACTTATTTTAGTTTTTTAAACCAGAGATGTTCGATTTAGCTGTAGTTTGTTTCGAATTTTTTTTTTTGTTTTTTTGTGGAAGAAAACTTGACATGGGATTTTTTTTATTTAAACTATGACCAGTAAAGACACATATGCAAGATAACATAGTATAATGATATTTTCTCTTTGTGAGTCCAAGAGGGATTTAAAACCTCTGGTACAAAAATATATTTATTTTGAATTTCCCTTCTTGCGCCATTGAATTACTGTATTTTTTAACATTGCATAAATCATTGATGCCATAGATTTGTGGATCTTTTTAGTGCTTTTGCAAGCCTAAACATCGAATGGTCAGAACTAACTGAAACACAAAGTCTGGCCCTAAAAGTGAAAAAAAGTGAAAGAGAAAATGTAGAGATTTGTAAAGATTTCATTCTCTCTGAGTTGCAGTGGAATCTATTGACATTTTATCTGAATCGATTAGGCTTATGTCCGTTTCGCTCGCATAATGATGAACTGTGAACTATGATAGTAATGACCAGTCTGGCATTCCCTGTGTGACATTTAGCTAGCAAGGTTTTAGTCATCTTAATATGAACTGAATGCCCCCCATGTTGTTTTGGTGAAATACATTTGTTTTCCTTTTAACCCAATTTTGGCCTTTTTTTTTTTAAAGTTACAGCAACATCTGCATGACATTTCCACATCCTAGAGAAAATATCTTCATCAGTGTCGAGATATCTGCTGGGTTCTGAATACTGATTGTATTTCCTGGTTAACCTTTTCACGTCTGCCATTTTCTGTCCAATACTTTGCAGCACAAATCCAAGTGTAGAGAAAAATTCACTACAAATGGCAGCAAGCAATGAAGCGAATAAATAAATGACAATATTTTTGGCCTTACAGTCCACACGGACATATGACACGGCTTGCATAATCTGTTCTTTCTACACTCTAGCATTCTGCTTGCCAGATACAGTCCAGTGACTTCTGTGCCGGTCCCAAGCCCGGATAAATAGAGAGGGTTGCGTCAGGAAGGGCATCCGGCGTAAAACATTGCCAAATTTAACCATGCGAATCGTCAGTATGAATTTCATACCGGATCGGTCGAGGCCCGGGTTAACAACGACCGCCATCGGCGCCGTTGACCTACAGGGCGCCGGTGGAAATTGGGCTACTGTTGGTCGAAGAAGTAGAGGAGGGAGGAGAGTGCACAGACAGAGAGAGAAGAGGAAAGGTAAGAGTGTAGGACTGAGAATAGGAACTCTGAATGTTGGTACTATGATAGGGAAAGGTAGAGAGCTGGCTGATGTGATGGAGAGAAGGAAGGTGGATATACTGTGTGTACAGGAGACCAGGTGGAAGGGTAGCAAGGCTCGTAGTATAGGAGCAGGATTCAAGCTGTTTTATTATGGTGTGGATAGTAAGAGAAATGGGGTAGGTGTGGTCCTGAAGGAGAAGTTTGTGAGGAATGTCCTGGAGGTGAAGAGAGTGTCAGACAGGGTGATGAGTCTGAAGTTAGAGATTGAAGGGGTGATGTTGAATGTTGTTAGTGGTTATGCCCCACAGGTAGGTTGTGAGTTAGAGGAGAAAGAGAGATTCTAGAGTGAATTAGATGAGGTGATGGAGAGTATTCCCACGGGTGAGAGAGTGGTGATAGGAGCGGATTTTAATGGACATGTTGGTGAGGGGAACACAGGTGATGAGGAGGTGATGGGCAAGTTTGGAGTTAAGGAAAGGAACCTAGAAGGACAGATGGTAGTGGACTTTGCTAAGAGGATGGACATGGCTGTGGTTAACACTTATTTTCAGAAGAGGGAGGAGCATAGAGTGACTTACAAGAGTGGATGTAGGAGAACACAGGTAGACTACATCCTATGTAGAAGAGGCAATCTGAAAGGGATTAGTGACTGTAAAGTGGTAGTGGGAGAGAGTGTAGCCAAACAGCATAGGATGGTGGTGTGTAGGATGACTTTGATGGTCTGTAAGACGAAGAGGTCAAAGATAGAGATAGAGAAGAAAACCAAGTGGTGGAAGCTGAAAAAGGAGGAATGTTTTGAGGAATTTAGACAGAAGTTGAGGCAGGCTCTGGGTGGTCAGGTAGTGCTGCCAGATGACTGGGAATCTACAGCAGAAGTGATCAGGGAGACAGGGAGAAAGGTGCTGGGTGTGTCATCTGGAAGGAGGAAAGAAGATAAGGAGACTTGGTGGTGGAATGAGGAAGTTCAGGATAGTATCCAGAGGAAGAGGTTAGCCAAGAAGAAGTGGGACATGGACAGGACTGAAGAGAATAGACAGGAATACAAGGAGTTACAGCGCAGAGTGAAGAGGGAGGTGTCTAAGGCCAAGCAGAAGGCATATGACGAGTTGTACACTAGGTTAGACACTAGAGAAGAAGAGAAGGACTTGTACAGGTTAACTAGGCAGAGGGATCGAGATGGGAAGGATGTGCAGCAAGTTAGAGTTATTAAGGATAGAGATGGAAGGGTGCTCACAAGTGAGGAGAGTGTACAGAGGAGATGGAAGGAATACTTTGAGGAGCTGATGAATGAGGAAAATGAGAGGGAAAAAAAGAGTAGAAGGGGTGAACTCTGTGGAACAGAAAGTAGATAAGATTAGAAAGGATGAAGTCAGGAAGGCTTTGAAGAGGATGAAAAGTGGGAAGGCAGTTGGTCCTGATGACATCCCGGTGGAGATCTGGAAGTGTCTAGGAGAGGCAGCAGTGGAATTTTTGACTAGTTTGTTCAACAGGGTTTTAGAGAGTGAGAGGATGCCTGAGGAATGGAGAAGAAGTGTGTTAGTGCCGATCTTAAGAATAAGGGTGACGTGCAGAGTTGCAGTAGCTATAAGGGGATAAAGTTGATGAGCCATACAATGAAGCTATGGGAAAGAGTAGTGGAAGCTAGGTTAAGGAAGGTAGTGGAAATTTGTGAGCAGCAGTATGGCTTCATGCCCAGAAAGAGCACAACGGATGCAATTTTTGCTCTGAGAATTTTGATGGAGAAGTATAGGGATGGTCAGAGGGAGTTGCACTGTGTGTTTGTAGACTTGGAGAAAGCGTATGACAGGGTGCCAAGAGAAGAGCTGTGGTACTGTATGAGGAAGTCAGGAGTAGCAGAGAAGTATGTCAGAGTGGTGCAGGACATGTATGAGAGGAGCAGGACAGTGGTGAGGTGTGCTGTAGGTCAGACAGAGGAGTTTAAAGTGGAGGTGGGACTGCATCAGGGATCGGCTCTGAGCCCCTTCCTGTTTGCTATAGTGATGGACCAGTTGTCAGAGGAGGTCAGACAGGAGTCTCCTTGGACAATGATGTTTGCAGATGACATTGTGATCTGTAGTGAGAGCAGGGAGCAGGTGGAGGAAAACCTGGAGAGGTGGAGGTTTGCGCTGGAGAGAAGAGGAATGAAAGTCAGTCGTAGTAAGACTGAGTACATGTGTGTGAATGAAAGGGAGGGAAGTGGAACAGTAAGGTTACAGGGTGAAGAGGTGAAGAAGGTACAGGAGTTTAAGTACTTGGGGTCAACAGTCCAGAGTAATGGAGAGTGTGGGAAAGAGGTAAAGAAGCGAGTGCAGGCAGATTGGAATGGGTGGAGAAAGGTGTCGGGAATTCTGTTTGATAGGAAAATATCAGTGAGAATCAAGGGGAAGGTGTACAGGACAGTGGTGAGACCGGCCAGAGCTAGAGGTAGCAGAGCTGAAGATGTTGAGGTTCTCTTTGGGAGTGACAAGATTGGACAGGATTAGGAATGAGTACATCAGAGGGACAGCTCATGTTGGATGTTTGGGGGACAAAGTTAGGGAGGCCAGATTAAGATGGTTTGGACATGTTCAGAGGAGGGAGAGTGAGTATATTGGTAGGAGAATGTTGGACATGGAGCTGCCAGGCAGAAGGCAAAGAGGAAGGCCAAAGAGGAGGTATATGGATGGAATTAATGAGGATATGAAGCTAGTGGGTGCAAGTGTTGAGGATGCAGAAGATAGGGATAGGTGGAGAGAGATGATTCGCTGTGGCAACCCCTGAAGGGAAAAGCCAAAAGAAGAAGAAGAAGCATTCTGCTTGCCGTCATTTTTGAGAAGTCTGTGTAATCCAACTGTAACGGGATGATGCAAGAACTCTGCATTCATGTGACAATCTGTCAGACTAAAAGAGAATTGTGTAAGCCTTGGGGATGGAGTGTGTGCTAGTGTCTGTCCCAGGGGAGTAAGAGTGTGCCAGCGTGCTGTTTGCTTGAGACGCTGTGAAAAGGAAACAATAGAAGCGCATCATTTAATGGTACTGTTGGCCAGACAGTAAGCTGCATTCCAAGACTATAGAAGATCCCCTCCTGGCAACCAGCAGGGGAGTGTGTGTGGCCAAGCAGAGGGACACGGCAGGGGGCGAAGGACTTCACGCCCAGGACTCACCACCCCCTCTGACTCGAGAAATTCAAATATCACCATCTCTAACATTCCAGATCAGAACCTTTAAGTAAGATCACGAATGTCTGTGTGTTTAATCAGTAATAATATCAGAAAACCCTTAAATCGTAAACCCTGTTAAACAAAAAGTGCCTTTACAGCTGCCCATGACAAAAAAAATAAATGAAAGTGAGCTCCAATAATGTGAAAAGAGAAATGAAGATAGTTAGCTTGCTCTGTACTCCAGAAGGACAGCCATCTGGCTCCTATAACATGCCTGATATGGTGCCACAGCACTTTCACTGTCTGCTTTGTGACTCTGTGACCCCCCTCCATCAAGGCTGTATAGTGCACTCCTCAGCAGGTGTTAAAGGAGGTGGGCCATGCCATCTGCACCTCAGGGGGGTGAAATGAAGCGGGAAGGGTGAGTGCGTGAGGCTGATAACGGACCTGTGCGTCGAAGGCCGGTTCCAACAAACCATAAGCAAAGAGGACACATTATAGAGAGGTGCTCCTTATAGAGAGAACACAGCACTCACTCACACCCAAGCTGAATTCTCACCAGATGCAAAATGCAACTGACACAATGTGCAGGTTATATTTTTGCCAAGTGAACAGAAATGAATATGTTGATGCACAAACCAGAAATATTGCATGAGGTGTGAGAAGTGTTGAAGTTACAGGAAATAAAAAGAAGTGAGAAAGTCAGAGAGACAGCAAATAACATTTGTCCACGTTAGTGTTGGATTCTTTGCTTTGCTTGTTCAAGTTTTTTGGATGTCTATAGACACAAATGAAATTTTAGCTACAGCCACAATAATAAGAACTGAAACACAGGACAGTTGCTTTTTACAGATCTAAGCCATCTGATACACGAAACAGTAGAGGAAATGGATGTCTAAGATGTTGTAAGTCTGACCCATCTTCCCCAGTTTCTTAAAATATTACACAATTTGTTTTAAAGGTGTAACAAAAATAAACTTGAAAATGTGTAGAACGTAATAAACAAAAATAATTGTTTAAGCCATTGTATCAGTAAATGTGTATTGTGTGGTTGAGAAAACCTGTTTGGAAAAGTCCAGGCTGGGCAGCTTGTTTGTGTTTACATAGACTTTTTTTTAAGCACAAAAATGCCGAGGCCCCTTCACGATATACTCTGAATGGAAAACCATGGTGGAATCTGATTAGCGCCGGATTCTGTTACTGTGAGCAAAAAATATGCTGCGTTTCCAAAAACAAACAAAACAATATGACAAAGAACGAACGTTTTTCCAAAATGGAGGAGGAATATATTGATGGTTAAGGAGATTAAGTTGTGATATAAATGCAATCGTTATGAAGTGTGTGAATTGCTAGCTTTACAAAACCGATCATTCAGATAAACGAGAAACAAATAAACAAAGTTCCAGTTCTGCAGCTAGAGATATAATCGTGACTTCACCAACTAAAGCAGAAATGTACCGTAATTAGACACGGTGCGGAAATGTGACATTGATACAATGCACTGAAGGTCTGTAATGTTTACTTTTACTTAACTTACAGCTTCATCTAGGGTGCAGCGCCTAACCAAGCAATAAAAATACTAGAGCAAACACACACACACACACGGCTGCATTTTTGCTATAAATGCCCCGGCACAAATATCAAATGACAAAGAAACATTTGCAAAATTTGAAGTATAAAGTAATAAAAAGCAAGAATTTTTTTTTTTTGCAGTAGTGCAAATAAATGATAGGAGACTGACTTGTGTATATTTATTCTGAATATGTCCCCTGTACCTTCATATAAAAATGTGGAAAACAGCTTTAAAATACAGTAAAATGAGCAAGACTGTCCCCTTGTGGCCACTTCATTGCAAGACTTGGTTCCTCAGAACTTGGTCTGACTGTGTAACAATGGCTGGACAGGAATATCCTTTTACTCATCGTGTGTCTGAAGGTTGCTTACTGTGCGCTGCTGTTTGGAGCTACACACTGGCCTTCTTCGTCCTCCTGCAGTGACGATATGCACAGGCTGCAGCGAGAGGATCCGGTCTTGCAGAACTGACGGTCCGCTCAGGCACAAACAACAATCCTGGTGTAATTTTGTACACTAATTTTGATCCTACCTCACCTGGCAACATGGCAACACTTGATGGCACTGTTTATCTAGTTTATTCAGAGTATTCAATCATTTTAACCACCATTAATCTTACAGCTCAAGCTGCTCAGATGGTATTATTATTATTACACCCTCCCCTGCTGTCATTGTTCACTTTCCTATCTTTATATTAATCAGTTCTGGATGATGCACTATATTGCCAAAAGTTTTGGGACACCCCTCCAAATTATTGAATTCAGGTGTTGTTTTTCCATGGCTTGGGCTTGACCCCTTAGTTCCAGTGAAAGGAACTCTTAATGCTTCAGCATACCAAGACATTTTGGACAATTTCATGCTCCCAACTTTGTTGGAATAATTTGGGGATGACCCCTTCCTGTTCCAACATGACTGCACACCAGTGCACAAAGCAAAGTCTATAAAGACATGGATGAGAGAGTTTGGTGTGGAGGAACTTGACTGGACTGCACAGAGTCCTGACCTCAACCCGATAGAACACCTTTGGGATGAATTAGAGCCTTTACATGCACATGTAATGTAATATGGAGTTGGCCCGCCCTTTGCAACTGTAGCAGCTATAACAGCTTTAACTCTTCTGGGAAGGCTTTCCACAAGGTTTAGGAGTGTGTTTATGGGAATTTTTGACCATTCCACTAGAAGTGCATTTGTGAGGTCAGGCACTGATGCTGGACGAGAACGCCTGGCTCGCAATCTCTGCTCTAATTCATCCCAGAAAGAAACACTATTTAAAGAATCTATTTACCAATTTAACCCATTCAGGCCCTGCGTCCGTTGGAACGGACATGACGTTTTTTGTTTTTTTTCTCCAGTAAACCAATAAAAATGGCAGGTCGACTAATTTCAAACAACTTAATCTGAGAAAGCTTCAGGAATCACACGACACAACCTTTTAAATGCTTTTTTATATCCATGGTTGCTTCCAATTTTAACACCATCAAGTGCCAATATATAAAGTAAATTTGAAGAGAATTCCTCAACCCTTTATTACAAATCTAACTGTGTGACGTCTGTAAACCCTGTACCAGGTATAAAACACCTAAAGACTAAGATTTTCCAACAAGGTCATACAGAAACGTTCATGTATAAAGCACTTATTCGCTTTAAACCACAGCCATACAGAAAAAAAAATTCCTTAAAACCGTATTTCTTTCCCAGCACAGGTTCTGGAAAACAATTAACCCTTGCGAGGAGGAGCGTGGCACGTCACAGAAGCAGATTAAAGTGACTAAGTTTCCTTTTTTTTAAGGAGATTTAGATTTAGTGAGCAAATGAAGTGTGCTCAACTGTCCATGTGACTTGAAACTGGTTCTCTATGTGTACAGACACAACTGCTCTGCAAACAATCTGTAGAAAAAGAAAATTAGATGCTACTGGAGCTGTTTTTATAATTCACTTCCTTGTATTTTCCCCCTTATCACTCTGACAGAAGTCTCATAAGGAACGAAATATTTTAATGTCAGTTTGCTTGCCTCTGAAGTTCTTGTTAACCGATCTTCACTTTCGATCTTGTGTGAGGATTGATTTTGGCAGTTAAAGCCTTAGACTTTTCTCATTTCACGAGGAATAAACGTAACCGAGAACAGATGGAAGAGACTGGAGCTCAAATTGACGCTCTGTTTACTTTGGAAACTTTGTGATATTTTTATCATAGAGTTCTTTGCCCACATGGGTTCTAGTCACTGATGGACTTCCTGTAGAAAAGGAAAGACAGGAAAACTCACACAATGGGATAATTTCCTGGCCTTGGTATCTTTCAACACAATGCCACCAATCTCTGATTTCATAATTAGTCCATGTTTAATTTCTCCTAATTAAAATAATTAAAAGATCATTTCAGAAAACTGCTTTCTACATTTTCTGTGGCACCATTGAATATATTCCAGTTCCACTTCATGTGACGCATAAAACCTGTTCGTACAGGATGTAGGAAAGGAAATGTTCCTGTTTTCATTTAATCCTGCTTGTGCGTGCTGGAATGTGCTGCTAACACTGCTTACTGGTGCACTTGGTTAATGATTACTGGGACAGGAACAGGAGTTTCAACCAGAATATTTCTTCCTAATTATCTCCCTTTTGTGAAATTTCACTTTCTTAATGTAGAAAGAAGGCTTTTTTTGTATCATGAACCACCAATAAACTTTTACTGCGTTAGTATTTGAGTAAGTGAGCTCAATAGAAGTTCACTACAATCAGTATTGAAGGCTAGTTCAGCACAAAGGAAAAATTTTAAATGTTGCTCTGAGATTTCAGCTGCGATATGCAGATCAGTGGCACAAATGGGAGTCAACAACATGACTACACGGACCCGACCTTCCTTGTGTCGACTGGTATAAATGGTGTGAGGAATGATTTCTTGGAACATACTGGACTAATGAAACATCGTTTAATTTATTCCCCAGCCTACATATGTGAGTACTGATGTTGACCATACACATCTCTTTATGGACACAGTCTTATAATGGTTACTTCCAATATGATAACCGTCACAAAATCACTGTTTCCTTAACCATGACAGTGAGTTGTGTGGCCCTCACTGACCTCGCAGACCGTGTAGTTAACAGATCGGCACGGAATATAAAAGGAATATTTCCAACACCTAGTGATGTCCACACCATGAAGATCTGAGACTGTTCTTAGAGCAAAATTGACCCTACCCTGTATTAGCACCTTTTAGTGTTCCTAATTTTATATTACAATCATTGGGAAATCAGTTTTTGGAAGTAAGTATGAACCCAAATAAAAACCTAAATCTCAAGCACTTGTTAATGTTTTATTAACAAGTCCAGCATATTTTTGCTCACTTCTTTGTGCTCTCAATTCCAGAGATGCTGTGATCTAACTAATAGAAGATATATAGATACGGGATGGAATGGACAGATACAGGAGGAACTAAAAGTGTGTGTATGAGATTGTGAGGCAGATTGGGTCGTGCAGATGGTTGCTGTGTGGGCAGTGGACACGTGAGTAATCGGTGATGACTGGATCGTTTTCGAAGGTCAGCGCCAGAAACCCAAAGCCTTGTCATATTTAAGTGTTCTGGAGACCCGTTTGCTTGCAGCTCACACTGAGAAGAGGATCGCACTAGCAATTTTCATAATTAATTCAGTTCTTAATCCTTCTTACTTAGGTCAGAACAAACACACATACTCTTAACAAGTCTGTCATAGTTATAGTATGTTCTCCTGTCCAGTCTATAGAGACATTATTGATGAGGCCCAATATCTTTCAAGCCATGAAAGACTAATAATGTTGATCCACTGGACATTGCAGCAAAACACAGCTCAATAAATTAACATATTCTGGCTGGGATGTAGCCGAGAGCTGGATGTGAGGCAGGCCCAGGGTTTCATATTCTGGTCCCTTATTCTGTCAGTGCCTTATTCACTATGTTTGCTCGCTACATCAGGTGCACTAGATGCACAACAGAACACTATTGGATTTTATTGATATTACCCAGAGCTAGGCTTCTCAGCTCCAGAGTCTGGGGTTTAAAATCAGATTTTCTTTGGGTTGTCCAGTTTCCTCCCACTGCCTAAAAACATCCAGGCAGGTGGTTCGGTTGTGCTAAATTACTCCCAAGCGTGAACAAGGGAACGGAAGTGCGTGCACACTTCCAGTGTTCCTGGGATACAAATGATAAAAAGATCAACAAAATGAATGAATGTACTTAGGTAATTGTGTGATAAAATTGAGCACAGCTTTATAAAACATGTATGAACTTGGGAATTGCCCATACAAGTGAGAATGGAAAACAAAAGTCTGATTACTAGTGCATTAGATGGTATTAACACTAATTCCACTGGTTAATAAAACAAGACGTCCATCAGTCCTCATTAATGAGTCATCTTAAAGTGTTTTATCATCACTGGGACACCGTGTTACTGTGCTTATCAGTGTTGTGCTTTAGACAATTCCCTGAATTAATAAACACTCATTTAATAAGCAAAACATTTCAATAGCAGTGCACAATGTGACCAAAATAGAAATAATTAATTGGCTGGAAATCCAAATGACCAGATGGCTGAGCCTCAGGGGTCAGAGAACATGAGGAAAATTAAATCAACCACACAGCCTAGTCTGTAAAAATAACACTCATCATTAAAATGTTTTTGTCTCTCTCTGACCTTCTGATTCTGATGAGGAAATCAGACCAACTATCGCAATATGAGAATGTGAAAACAGACAAGGACGTAAAGGGCAAGGCCAGCTCCGGTAGCATCTTATCTCTCCGTCACTGCTTCTTAAAGTGCAGCTCCGCCTGTAAACAAAAGGCTGTGTCTGTATCCCACAGACAGCTGAGTGCACTTCATTTACACACTCCTTTTCTCTGTGAGCCAGAAACCTTTGGCTACTTTGTTCCTTCTGGGAAATCCTAAGTGCTACGTTTCTCATGCAACTCCTCTTTCTCATCTTTTTTTCCCCCTTCCCCTCACATTGTTGTGTTTCTAAAAGGAGGTCTGCTAGAAGTGCAGATAGACTATTTGGCCAAAAGTTTGTGGACACCTGACCGTCACACCCTTTATTAGTATCATCAGAAGAAGCCTTTATTATTATCGCCACATGTACATCACAGCACAGTCTTCGCATATCCCAGCTGAGGTGGTTGGGGTCAGAGTGCAGGGGCAGCTATGATGCAGCACCCCTGGGGCAGGGAGGGTTGACGGCCTTGCTCAGGGGCCCAACGGTGGCAGCTTGGCAGTGAGCCAAGCTCTTCCAATCAACTAGTAGAAGGAAGACTGCAGTGACTCATAGTAAGGCGGAAATGTTCAATCAAATAGCTTATGTTGCTCTTTTCTAGCATATCCTACATGGGTCTTATGACCAGTTGATGCATCTTCTGTTTCAAGTGTTTTGATCAACATACTTACTACCACACCACTAGCTGTAGTTTATATTCTGTGATGTGGAGAAAGAGCAGGTAATGAGTGAATGTCTACACCTATATATTGTTTCCATCAAGCTCTTGTGCTTTTATGTTTCTCACTCAAACTCCAGGAAGATGTAGAGACCGAGCTGACCATTCCTGCACTGGCTTAAACTTGAACTGAACAGTGGTTCCTCGTGATTAAATATGTTTTTGCCCCCAATTTGATCCGCTGACAATTCTCAATCACCAGTCAGCTCTCCACAAATCACATGACAGCTACACACCAGGGAGGATGAAGGCTACCATGTGCCTCCTCTGAGACATGTGAAGCCAGCAAAGCATGAGCGAAGTGACATTGAGAGTGACATAAACTGACCAGTTTAACTTCCTTGGCTCCTGGTTACAGATCATTGAGAAATATAAACTTCTACTCTCCCAGTGTGAAAAGGCAAACGCTTTTCTGTTGCACTACTTGTGCCATTTGATTTGGTTTCAGGTTTTATTTTGTGCATGAGATAGAACTGAAAAACTTATTAATAGTAATAATAATAATAATAATAATAATAATAATAATAACAGTAATAATAATAATAATTATAAGAAGAAGAAGAAACAAACGTCATTTTCTAGCCCAACAACCAGTGCTTCAGAGTCACAAATTCACATATATTTTTATCTATACATTTAATTATTTGTTTTTTGTGCTTGATTCTATGCTCAAATTTTCCAGCTTAAGGCAGAACATAATGCAGCAAGACATTTTAAGATGTATGCACTAGATAATTTCACCAGAAGAACTCTTATACTCAGCATCAATTATAAAACTAAAAACAATTCTAAACTACAACCCTGTTGAACATGACCATGGCATAACATTCCTTTGTGTAAATACAGTTCATAAAAAAGAGGAAAAGATCAGTGACTATCATTTTCTTTCCATGTAAAAACAACATAACTGCAAATAACAGCTGATTGAGTTGCTCCTGATTTCCAAAAGCAATAAAAGGGTATTATTAATACATTTGATTTGCCTGAGAAGCTCATCAGCACTCAGACTTCAATGAAGTTAAGAGAAATGAGGTGTGAGAAGGTTTAAGGTCCACTGATCACAAAAAAAAAAGAAAAAAGGAACTAGATTAACAAACCAAAATTCATTCAACTTCATAACTGCGCCAAAAGACTTAGAAGCAACTCGAATGACGATAATCTGTGAGTCTACCATATGTCTCAGTTCCAGCAAATATAACTGAATGACATCAGGTTTGCCTTCTAGGTGTTCCTCCAGAAAAGATCAATAGAACGTGTGTAATGAACTTATAAAACTGTGTGTACTCAGCAATGCTTGGGACACATGGGTGTCATTGTGCATCATTAAAATGTTTGGAACAGATCTCTGTGTTCTTGTGGGAGTGTTATGACCACTAGCAGCACAGCAGTGAATAAGGATTAGGATACACCTGTAGTCTTCTCACGCTACTGGCTTTATCAGGAGAACGACGTGATGCTGTCTTTTCCGTCCGCCCCCATCCACAGACTCACTTTTTCCGAAAGAAGGTTATCATATGCATGGGAATAGTAAATGAGTTATTCATGATCACACCTTACAAATGGCAACAGCCAAACTCGCTGCTGAGTCAAGGCTTCCAGGACCGTTTAGAGCTGCAGAGGATTAACTAAGCTTACAGATCAACAAAACAGTGATGGGACGATCCACACGGATTTACTTTACCGTCCTGAAGCACAAGCACAGTTTCTACAGATTAGTACTACAGCCATGCCTGTGAGACTCCAGCGTGAGGAGTCAGTGTTAGAACGTGAGGTTAAGGATGTCTAAAATGTCTCAAAGTAAAAATCTTAGAAATCAGAAATTATACTCCTTGGCCTCATAACTGACTCATCATTAACATTTTTGCCCTAAAAATTGAAACTGGTGTTTCAGAACATTGTAACTGTACATACACCGATCAGGCATAACATTATGACCACTGACAGGTGACTAACACTACGTCCTCATCATGGCACCTGTTAGTGGGTGGGATATATTAGGCAGCAAGTGAACATTTTGTCCTCAAAGTTGATGTGTTAGAAGCAGGAAAAATGGGCAACCGTAAGGATTTGAGCGAGTTTCACAAGGGCCAAATTGTGATAGCTAGACGACTGGATCAGAGCATCTCCAAAACTGCAGCTCTTGTGGGGTGTTCCCGGTCTGCAGTGGTCAGTATCTATCACAAGTGGTCCAAGGAAGGAACAGTGGTGACCCGGTAACAGGGTCATGGACAGCCAAGATTCATTGATGCATGTGGAGAGTGAAGGCTGGCCCATGTGGTCTGATCCAACAGACGAGCTACTGTTGCTTAAATTGCTGAAGTTAATGCTGGTTCTGACAGAATACACAGTGCATCGCAGTCTGTTGCGTGTAGGATTGCATAGCCATAGACCAGTCAGGGTGCCCAGGTGGTCATAAAGTTATGCCTGGCCGGTGTGTGTAGTAAATATTGTTGCTTTAATTTAATTATTTAGGAAATCCAGAGGAATGCCTCATACTAATAGTTCAATTAAATGCTCTCTAGAATGCACACACACACAGATTAAATCCTCATTTTGTCTAATACCTTATTTTTCCATATCTAAGAGTAATGCTATGTTCACAGATACGACAAATTCATCGCTGCAAGTCCTACTACTGGTTGCCATAGTAATAACATTCATCAGTGAATGGTGCATCTAGCATTCTATTTCTGACAACAAATCCATTTTCTTGCTGCTAAAATGAAACATTCTGGAGAGAGATTTTGCCGTTCAGCAGTGTGTCATCACTTCATATGAGATGAAGGATCACAAGCGCTCTACTGTCTTCGCGCTCATTGGGAGTCGCTCCAAATTTACACAAAGTACAATTTAAGACACTTAACTTCTCTGGACTCGCCCACGTTTAGTTCGCCAGTGTTTGCTGTTGCTCAAGTCACTGACTCTCGTTGAAAATCAAATGATCTCTGGTGGCTTTGTTTGCATAGCATAAGTAATGTCATTATATCTACTGCAGCTCTACATCACTGCCGGAGCCGCTGACGGTCAACCATGGTGGAAATCTTCCAAAGTTAATAAAAGGCTCAACATCAAGCACTTCAACATGCAGTTGCTCTAATTTCCTGTTTCCACATGAAATAGTCAGGGCTTTTATGCCATTTCATGGTGATTTCATGTTCATGCTAATTCTTAAATTTCTTAAATAAGTGAGTGTGCTTCAGAAGTGTCTCAAACTGCCAAGAACAGCAGCACAGAGAAAGGACACACCTGGATGATGTGCTGCAGCTGATGACAAGCTCAAACTTGTGGACATGTCATGGAAATGGTGTTGGGTAACCAATGCTGATATTCATGCACTTCATGCTTTAGATTTTGCTCCCTTAGAATTGCTTAGGGACGTCCAGCTGGAAGTGGACCCTACTTTGTCAAAATATAAAATTTCATTCATCCAATATCATATTAAACACCATGAAAAATTAACCGTATGTAATGACCAACCCCAACATGAACCCTGCTTCCGCATTTCAACAGCATATCTGACACTGCAGCTTCTGAATCCTTAAACGTCCTAAAAACACTAAACAAAGATAAATGGCATAATCACCACCCGGGTGGAGGAACGTTTTGTGCCGCACGTGGCATGTTTTGTCTGTGCTAAAGAGTGAAGGATTTCTTCTTATTAAGGTTAATCTAATCTCAGATCAATTTGGTGACTGGCAATCAAGAGCAAAGGATGCAAATGCAGACAGATGGAGCCGAGGCTTGGAAAAGAGATGACCTGGGTGTGGGTGCTGGGGGGCAGCTGTTTAAGCTTGTGAAGATTAAGAGGGAGGGGGTGTATAAAAGAGCGCAATAGGAAGTCAGAGAATACAGAACAGCTTGGCATAATCTGTCGTTTCTTAATCTGAAATGCAGTGCAGATCCCTGGTTGTGTCTCAAATAATGTACACACTATACACCATGTTCTCTAGCATCTAGTGTATGAATTGAGGCGCATGGTCTCAAACAAAACACAAAGATTTTTTTTACTAACCAGAACGCATGTAATGTGACGTGCATGTTAGAAATCCATCTTGAAATTCGTTTGAGAATGCACTTTAATAAAAAAAAAAAGTTTACTTTGACTTAAGGTGTTTGTTATTCTTTTCAGTTACGCTTCCAGTGAAAAGCTATATTTTCAATAATAAGGAAATCAGTTTGTTCACTAAATATGCAAAATAGTCTTTAAAACAAATAATCAGGATCATATTGCGGTTTGTGATCCAGCCTGAGAAAAATGATTGTTTTTTGCCAGATCACCTGCTACTAATGTCAAAAATTACCTGCTTTTAATGCTCTCATGTGAAATGTCTACTACACAAGCCACTGTCTAAGATACCGTTATGGTAGAAACAGAAATATATTAGAACAAGAGCATTAATAAAACCCTTGCAGCTGGTACACATGTGAATAAAATGCACAGTAAAAAATGAATAACAGTCTCCAGGTCATGTATCATACAAAAATAATGCACCAGAGGGGTGTGACATGGCACAATGCGCAAGTGGAGTACTTCTGAAATGTTTTATTTTCATACGTCATATAATATAGACACATACTGAGGTATACAGAGATTGTAAACTTACACTATGTTGCCAAAAGTTTTGGGACACCCCACCAAATCATTGAATTCAGGTGTTGTTTTTCAGGGGTTGGGCTGGGCCCCTTAGTTCCAGTAAAAACCTTTTTTACCCAAGACATTTTGGACAATTTCATGCTCCCAACTACGTGGGAGCAGTTTGGGGATGACCCCTTCCTGTTCCAACATGACTGCACACCAGTACACAAAGCAAGGTCCATAAAGACATGGATGAGCCAGTTTGGTGTGGAGGAACTTGACTGGCCTGCACAGAGTCCTGACCTCAACCCGACAGAACACCTTTGGGATGAATTAGAGCAGAGATTGCGAGCCAGGCCATCTCGTCCAACATCAGTGCCTGACCTTACAAATGCGCTTCTAGAGGAATGGTCAAAAATTCCCATAAACACACTCCTAAACCTTGTGGAAAGCCTTCCCAGAAGAGTTGGAGCTGTTATAGCTGCAAAGGGCGGGACAACTCCATATTACATTCATGTGCATGAGAAGGCAGACGTCCCAATTTTGGCCTGGCTTACAGTCTCTGCTCCCAAAGATTTTCTATCAGGTTGAGGTCAGGACTCGCTGTACTCAGTATCTTAAATCTTGAATAGAACAGTCTGTGTTATTAACAGAGTGTGTTATTCTGCTAATTCCACATCAATTTTCCATCAATAATGAATTTATTAATGGATGATGACATGCAATCAAATCTATTGATTTATATTCTTTAAAAAAAACCTCCTCATCCTTCTTAACATAACATTTTGTTATGCAATTAATCATAATTTTTCATCAATAATTAATTTATTAATGGATGATGACATGCATTTTAACAGTTTATAGTTAGACTTCATGTTGTGGAACATCTAAGAGACAAGTTATACAGCTAGTCCCTCATAAACCTCTCTCTCTCTCTCTAAAAATGCAGGAAAGTGTAAACTCCTCTGTCCTGAAGACTTTCTCGAACTAGGAAACTTTACAGTATAAGAGCTTTAAAGTGTTTGTTATTAGTCTGAAATTATGCGGAGTATCAGAGGTGTAGGAGCCATTACTTCAGACACAATACTGAGGTAGCCAGCGCATTAATACAAACCATTTCAATTGTTAAAAGTTACAGCCGGAACTACTTTACAAGCAGTTCTGTACGGAAAATAATACAAAGATTCTGACCAATCAGATTCGAGCATTCAACAACGTTAACCGTGCTGTGGTGTAAAGAAAAATAAATAAGACCTGTTTAAATGCTGAGCTCTTGATAGAAATTAAAGTTCATTTTTTAAGACTATTTTTGTTCTACGTGAAATGTTTTTCTATACATCTATAGATATATTCTTTAAAAAAAAAAAAACCTTCTGTTTTAAGTCGTGCTTCTTTACGTAACATATTTTGTTATGCAATTAGTCATAACTAATTATTTTCTTTCTAGAGGCTTCTAGAAACTATTTTAGCTACTTTCTCCTGAAAAGAGCACTGATTGTTACTCCACATGTCGAGGCTGATAAATGTATTCGAGGAAAGATGTACTGTAACCCAAAAGTTTCAACCTCAGCGTGAAAAGGAAGTTTTTTCAAACAACAGAAAATTCCATCTCTCCATTTTGTTAGTGTTTATTTAAAGCTAACGGGAATAAACTCGAGCAGCGAGTAGGAAACATCCCATATGTCACCGCAGGGAAAGCACACGGAGCTTACCTGGAACGCTAGCGCTAACAGCGGCGAGAAGAACGCCGAACAGCAGCGCGGCGAAAAACCGCTCCGTCCGCCTGGGCAGAAGAAGAAGAAGCAGCATCCTAGAGCCCACTTCTCTCGTTAACGGGAGCAGAAAAGAGCCGAGAGGTGTCATTGCGCCATCTTTCTCAGGCTGAAGCGCACTTTTAGCGTGACATAGATAGTGAACTCTCCCTGTGCCAGCAAATAACCTTATCACTTTTAGTGGACCTGTCACTCTGAGCCAGTCCAAATCGCTGTTAGCCCTTCTACAGATAGCAGAGACCTGGTGGGCGGAGCTAACGTTTATTGACAGGCAGGGAAATCCAACACTGCTGGCTAGCGTTATTAAATAGTACTCAGTTTACGTACTCTGGTTGTATTCAATACACTTACCTACTTGAATAGTAAAAAGTTTAACTAGTTTTTGACATTTTGATACATAATCTTTGGCGAGAGTTACATATTCCTTAGAAAAAAATAGTATGTGACACTTTAGGAGGCGGGATACGTAAGACGATGACGCAGTGACGCTGGAGTGGGCGTGTCCGCAGGTAAGGAGGATGCTAATGCAAGGTGCGGATTGCTATTACGATCAACAAGTTAATAACTTTTGACATCAATATAGGACGTGATGGTCAGTTTTGCTGTCTTGGACTCCAAGCCACAGATCCAGATGGATGCTTTGGCATCATCAGGATTTATCTCACCTTGTCCAGACGATAGGGACAACGTGTTTCTGTTGCACCACACAGGAACCCATATAATTTCACTGTAGGATGATTTCACTGTATGGCTTATAGCACATTGTTACACTTTCCAACACGTGACCACTATATCATCATGAGGTCACTTTTGATATCACTTATGATGTCACAATATGATCACCACTTTGCAACACGTGATCTTAATGTTTTTGATTATGATGTCACAGTATAGCTGCTGCCCTTTGCAACACTTGATCACTAAGATAACTTCAATATGATGTACTGTAATTCTGACATCATTGTACTATGGTGTCACAATGCTGCATCTAATCATTGCAAGGTGTGAAAACCATGTTCATTTTTTATGATGATGGAATTTTGACATCTGCTTGGTTGGAAGGAAAACCTGCACCCACTCCTGGCCTAATGTAATTGATTGATTGATTACTGTGCACATAAACATGGACAGAGTACATGTGCAAAAACATATAGCATATAAATGTTAAAAGGACAACTCCCATCACCATTCTACCCTAAAATATCATAAACATATAAATGTTCTAGCATATGATGTGGGATCATTTGTAAAGGCTTTTATATTGTCCTGCAGTGAAACTCATGCGCATATTCAACAAACTGTGCCTTGCATCAGCAACCTTTTTCCTCATCGTCAGTGCCTCCTCTTACAAACACCAGCATCTAGAAACTTCACCATCCTTGTTCTTGTCCTTCTTGAATCACAGCCTTAAGTTTCAGGGAAAAGGCACACTTTTTTTCCCCCTTTTTTATATGTAATTACAAAAATCAAGTGTCAAAATGCAGTGATACAACAAACAACAGAAATTTTGGCTAAAGTGCATAATGTATTCAAGGGATGATGCTTAGCAGCTGTTTTGTGATGTGAATGATGAACACAAAAAGACAAAACAGAGCAATAAATCAAACCTTTTAATCAAACAAAAAAATTCTTAATGAAACTAATTTAATTATTAAAAAAAAAAAAAAAATTCCATCTCTCTTTTCCCCACCCCTTATAAACTGACCCTGCTTTCATTCAATAAATAGCAAGTACACTAATGATAGTGTAAGAACAGATTATTACTGACTGACCAGGAAGAAAGGAGAAAAAAAAAAACTTGTCAGCATCTCAGCTTGCCTTAAACCCCAACATTCCTTAATAACATATTGTCTCTGATATTTAAAATACATTAAGGAATAAATATCAAATCAGTTCTGCATCAGCTTTGAGTAGTAAAATAATCTCCATCAAGCCCTTTATTGAAACAGAGGACGGAACAGTTGATTCCTCTTGAGTACAGCTGAAGCAGTACAGAAATCCAATCACTTCCACATCCTACATTATATGGAATGTGAACGAATGTAAGTGTTAATAAATAACATACTGCACAGACCCAATTTTGTGTAGTATTGTATTTCTCAGGTAGGCAGGAAACATCAAAGGCAGTTAGCTGAAAATTGTCTTCACGTGTTGCACAATTTCTAATTTTCTGTCTTAAATAAGACAGAAGAAGCTTATATTACCTCCAAAAGGTACCACTGGATTGTACCCTGATTCAAGATTCACACAGGCTGCAGTCAACACAAACACAGACATGTGTACACACAATCACACACAGCTGTTGGTAATGCACAAACATTCTCTGTGTAATGAAGCCGATCTACTCCTGTCCTCTAGACCAGGGGTCGTCAACTGGCCCAACATGATCTGGATTTGGACCCAACATTGTGTTTTAGCAGAGCAAAGAAATCCTGCATCAGAAACTGATGAATGGAAATGAATGGAGAAAATGGCTGTAGATTACTGTCTATAGTTCTGTAAACACAAAGCAGTAGCAGGTCCTGTTATAAGCATTTATGGAAATGATTTAGCTGAAAGAAGCTCATCAAGACCACAGACTAGCTACAGGGCTAGAGACATAACCTCTGCACAGAGAGCATTTTTACATATTTCAGCGATTTTATTCCCGTTTTATTTACCAGCTCTGGTTCGATTACTGAACTGACAATGTGGCTTGTAAAAATAAAAAAGAAAGGGGGGGAAAGGCAGCGAGAAATACGTTCAAATTCAAAACAGATTTGCGTCATCTGTTCCATGATGCTGGTTAAAATTCAGACCACAAAGTGCTACGATGGGACAAAACATATCCACTTTAAATAGTCTTACTTACTAAAAACATAACTCGTCACCATTCAGCCATGTTAGTTGCTTATGTGGACCTTTTTAAGTGAAGAATTTTATGCAACTGGCTCTAGTTGTAGACCTTTCATCTTGATCTCAACAATGTAATGGTCAACTTAGTGTTTAATGTGAGGACATACAATGGAATTGGACAGACATAAACCAGGAGAGGACTAATGTTGGAAAAGGATAAATAGAACTGCTACAAATCTGAAAACCGTCATCGAATACCAGAACATTAAAAACGTCCATCACCATTCATTCTGTGAGAGTTGATTAATGAATGCGTCTATGGTGTATGAACGATGGGCGACTACACACGACCCCACAAACCGAGTGTTGGCACATAAGGCAAGTCCATAGTGTAAGAACATCGCAGTCTTCACAGATACACACCGTGACGTTATGCATGCACACGGACATGCGTGTGTTCAAGTTTTAGCACTTTTAATTTCCCTGATTTCAGTATTGAAAAATAGATCGTGGTTGAACTTAAGTTCAAGCGTGCTGGCCCATTTCTTCCCCGTGTAACCGTTATGTTCCCAATGTATTCAACACTGCTATTTCTGGTTTGGTCATAGGTGACCGGAGTCATGGCATGGATTTTCAAGTGTCCTCGTTAAAATAAGTAAACAATTAAGTATAACACTGAACAAACCCTTTGCTGTTCCCACGAAACCCCTTCTACAGTCAACGGACAACCAAGAACATAATCCTTAATGACAAAAATTACTTAATGCTTATGGAAAAAAATTAAGTGTTGGGACCTGAGTGTGTCTTATTGTAGCTCACTGCCCACTGTGCATTTCTTAACCATGAATTATTTCACCTGTTATTCACACAGATGAATCGATCCCAACCGGTATGTCTTGGCAGTAGATGGAAGAAGGAGGAAGTAAAACTACAGCTTTGCATACCTCTCCTACTTGCTTCCAATACCATACATTGTCCCAATAATTACAAATTACACGAGTCAACCCCGTTCTTCAATATAAGAGAGTAGAAACCAGTCCAGTCCATGTGAGACCCGGCGTATACCGAGCTCGATCAGTTGGGACCAGGTCTAGCCCATGTTCTCTGATCCTGGATCAGCCACAGGCTGGCAGCGGCCCGAGCGTGAACGGAGGGGTCGAGGTACTGATCAGATTCCAGCATCATGGGCTACTCTCGAGATTGTTCAGCTCTGGGCTGCAGGACTCCTGGTTTTCCCCTGCAGAGAACACAGTGCTCTCAGTTTGGGACTCTTGGACCTCTTGCTCAACTTCGAACTCAGGCTTCACCTTTCCTTCCAGGACCAGCCGGATGGTATTTCTCTCTCCTGAAGTCTCTTCGTGCTCATTCTCTTTAGCCAGACGGAATCTGATGTTCAGTTTCTCTTTTTTTTCTGTGCAAAGGAAGATGAAGACATTGCATCATTAATTACATTACATTGCATCAGGATGACTATCAAATGACTGGTCAAATAAGTAAACGTATGTGAAAATGTTAATGCTCGATACCCTTCCCCAGCTGTCGCTCTTTAGGTAGAAGGAGAACGTCTACGTTATGGTGCTCCTGCAGAGCGGCAGTAAGAATGCCCCCTTCTCGGCTGAAAAGGAAGACGAGTGGCACCGTGATGTCCTCTGTAGACTCCCCGTCTCCCACCATCTGAAACAGAGGGGTCTCAGCACTGCTGCTGTCCTCTCGCTGATCTAAAAGAGAGGGGGGAAAAAAGGGAGCTTGTAGGTAAGAGTAGGTATGGTTAATAGAATATTGTGTGAATGGTTAAAAGTGCCAGGGTTTAAGTACTAGGTCACTGTATTTAAATCATAGGATGTCAGAAAGATGCAGACTCAGCAGATCAACAGAGGGCAGGGCAAACAACAATAAGATCAGAAACTATAACTGTAAAGCAAGTCATTTCTGGCTACATAATGGTAATGAGCCAATGTTATGCTGGGTAGTCGAGCTTCAAAGAGTGTGCTAGAAGGTTGTGCAGCTGTCAAGCCTGAGAAGTTTGTTTTGCAGGATGTTTCAAGTAGTCTATACTCTGCCATAATCTCAAAGCCATTGTCCATGTCCAATTGGTTTTTTTTTTAATGTTAAAGATATGATTACATTGATGACCTTTAAAAGCAACATATTTATGCGCCCCTAATATCATTATCATCATGCAGAAAGTCTATGTATGCATCTCTGTCTATGTGTATTATTTAGAGTAACTATCTAGACTATGGATATAAACATAATAAACTTTCAAGCATTCCCTGATTTCGCATGGCCAAGAACAGCCTGTTATTTCTTTTTGGCCTTGGTATCAGTATTGTCAACTAACAGTTTCACATTACGGAGGCTTATATTTTTTCACCACTAGAGGCCACGAGCGAGACCTTGAGAAATCAAGGTCCTATTTCACTGGAATGCTCCAGTTTTATTTCTTTATATTGAGTGCAAGGGGATTTTGATTGAAAATGTTTTACTATTTCTTTCTAATACCATACAAAATATAGATTTTACTTCAAAATTCCATGATAACAGTTTTTAATTTGTTAAAATTAAAAATTTTATTCCATTCTTATATTTTGCTTATTCCATTCCTATTCTATTATTGTTTATTTTAATTCTATTTTTATTTATTGTATAATTGATAGTCTACTTTATATTATATTTTGTATTATATTCTGATATTCTTTTTATACTTGATATTCTTTTTATTTTAGATTCTTTTCTTCTAATGTATCTCATATTTTATACTCTTACATTTTTATTAAAATTATTTCTTATATTTTATATTCTAGCTTTACATTATTTAAATTTGTATTTCCTGAATTTTATATTCTAGTTTTACATTTTTATTTGACTTATTTCTTATATTTTATATTCTAGTTTTACATGTTTATTTCCAGTCGTAAAAAACATTTGACTACATGTCGTACTGTGTATGAGACAAATAAAATTTGAATTTGGAAAAAAAAGAAAATGAAAAGGAAAAAAAAAAATTTGATGAAGCAGCAAACAATACATAAACAGGTATTCTAAGAATACAGGGAATCCCCTAGCCATTTAATCAGACAGGTAGCTGAGCTCACCTATAAAGATGACGCCAATGGCCCCTGCCTGCTGTAATCGCCGACCTTTATCAGCAAACATACAGTCTCCTCTCAGAGCTACAGCAATGTGGCCCTGCAGCTCCATCGCATTCTCAATGTGTCCACATGCTGTGTATGGAATGCTCTTTACTATGCTACCTTTGACCTAAAGTGTATGATAGAAACAAAATGGTCAGAGAGAGAGAGAGAGAGAGAGAGAGAGAGAGAGAGAGAGAGAGAGAGAGAGAGAGAGAGAGAGAGAGAGAGAGAGAGAGAGAGAGAGAGAGAGAGAGAGACACAGAGAGAATATATACAATGAACCTCGCTCCTGAATTCACTCACCCCATGCTCCTGCTTGGTGAGATCCAGTCCAAATTTAGCAGGTCCCGCTGTCAAGACCGTTCTCCCCAAAAAAGGAGGAGAGATGAGCTGCACGATAAGTGGCACCACCTCCTCTTCTTCAGGTGTATGGCTGACCTCAGCTACCAGCTTTACTCTGAACACACCTTTCTGGGCATCCTTCACACCACAGGAAGAATGGATGCAGGAATGGTTTAAAAAAAAAAAAAAAAAAAGACATTTTAAGACATTTTGCTTGCTGTGTAATCACAGAGGAAAATGCACAAAGCAAAAATAAAGTCATCAAGAAAGTGAGGGAACTGACCTGGGTCACCAACCCACTGCTGGCAGCTGCCATTTCTGCAAGAGGGGTAAGCGAGATGCCCATGCTTTTCAGGAACTCAACTGGCTCAATTCCAGTGTCATGAAGAGGCAGCTCAATCCCCCTGAGCATGCAGGAGAATTTGGAGAAAATGGATTGAAAGTGGTCTCAGACTTGACCCAGTAAACGTTTACTCTTTTTATCTGAATTAAACCTAAAGAGTCAAGCATCCTGCAGATCCAGCATCCTTGAGATAACACAAATCCTTATATGTGATTAATATATAGTAATGAAAATCCATGCACCGAGAATCCAGAATTATGCAGTCATATAATTCTTCTTTGTTTTGCAATTTCTATACAGAAACAATGGCATAAGTAAACAGAGTAGAGCACGCAGATTTATATTTCAGTGATTCATGTCTTACCTGACAGAAGAGGTATGGGGTGGCCTGCCGA
Organism: Hemibagrus guttatus; assembly: GCA_033459395.1. Lineage (NCBI taxonomy): Eukaryota > Metazoa > Chordata > Actinopteri > Siluriformes > Bagridae > Hemibagrus > Hemibagrus guttatus. Next base: position 6,225,033 of record JAUCMX010000014.1, on the reverse strand, counting down.
CCCCGGTGAGGTATTTGTAACGGTCCCTGATGGTCTTGGCAAAGGAGGGATTATTAGGGAACAGGGTCTGAGCACTGGGGCAAGCAAATGTAAACATGTCCTCCTCAGGAGCAGTGTAAAGGCCCTGAAATTACACACAGTACATCAGGCAACTAGAACAGGCATGACACATATGTGGAAATGTCCAAATGATTAGTTTACTGGTTTGGTAGTTTAGCCAAAATAAATGTGCGTGCATATTTATCTATGTTCCCACAAACCAAAACATAAAGTGCAAGAAGCTTATAGCTATGTACCCATAGCCGAATACAAGTCAGTATTATACAAAATGAAAAACATACAATACACTAAATCAAATACAACAATATCATAGAAATCACGATCACATATCATCCAAATCACTATGCAATCTAATGTAACATTCTGTCTTTGGGTTAAAAGGACATGGAAGAGGAAGAAAGTGATACTGCTTCCAAGATGGCAGCTATTTTACTTTTGTCCATTTCTACAGATAACAGGCAAAAGCATTTCTACATTTTAAGACATAATTTAAACATTCAGTTTGCAGAATGTCACCCTGGTAGCTTTAAGCCTGTCAGGTTTTGTTTTTTTTTTGCTGCACAGCCCCAGGGCAATTTGAAAGAAACAAATATCAGACATCGAACACATCTTGGCTTGGAGATTATCTTTGGCCTTTTTTACCGTGCTGTTGCCTTTACAGGGAGTCTGCGCATTAGACAGAGAGACTGGGAGCAGATGGGCCTCAGTGGTGAAGATATAGTCATCAATATCAAAAGGCAATTGACTCTTCTCAGAGAAGAGCAAATAGAGGTACTTAAACATCTCAGCAAGGAAGAAGGAATCCATCCTGGAAATACAAAACGTTTTTGCAAAGACAGCCAGATTCACACTATGCATTACCCTACCAAATATATTAAATATGTTAAAGATTGAGCATTGATCATTTATACTGCATTTCTTGTTTAAGTGTAACTGACAGGTAAACATGGCTTTATATGATTAAAACAAATTAATATAATATATAATTGAGCTAGTTAAAAATGTGTCCCCCAGGTGTCATCGTTATTATTGTACACATTCCTCTGAGATTGTTTCTCCTCACCTGTCCTCATGTGTCCCTGTCCTTACATCCTGCACTGCTGCAAAGCCACATGGGACCCGAGCGTGAGTGTTTAGCTTCTCAACTATAGACTGGCCCACTTTGAGGTAATATGGGTCACCTGTAGCCTGAGAGTGAGGATTAAAATGGTATTCAACTTATTCAAGACACTCCATGCATAAAATAATGAGTATACATCAGTCAATAACTAGATTATTTTCTGGATCATGAGTTCAAGAAGTGATGCTGTTAGTTTAAGTGATATTTCCTGGTAGAAAGGCAGTTGAATAGCTAATCAGATATCTTGTAAGTATTCTGTGTAATAGCTCATGACTTAAAAGGCTGCAAAGACGTCAGATCAAGTCACTTTCGGGTAAATGTTTGATATATTCATGGTTTTAGATTACACACAACATTGTCCTTTGATCCATTTGGTCACAGATGTAAAAGATTGACTAGCTGTACAAATGTGCTGAAGATCTGCAGGGCTAAATTCAGATGAATATATCATGCTATTCTTTTTAGAGTGCAATGTACATGCCTTTACCTTGTAAAGAAAGTAGGTGCTCTCAGCAAACTCTGGCCGCAGAGGGTGTTGACCCCAGTGAACTCTGAACTCGGTGGTGAAAGCCTGTTAAAGAAGAGCCAGCTCATTTAAAGGCTCTCTCTCTGCCGCAAGATCGCACACGGTAGCTCACTGTGTAATGTGTGTAATATAAGCACTGGAAGTAAACACTGTAGTCTGCTCAATAAACTAGCACCTAGTTACCTCAGGAAGAAACTTGTGCTGTTTGGTGACTTGGTAGAGCATCTCATGCGTCTCAATAGCAGGCTTCAGATCTCCCCTTAGAACCTGTGTGCAAAGCAAACAAAAAGTATTACACATACTCCTAAACACCAGTCGTCTCATTTAGGTAAGAAAACATGTTTAGTTTTCCTGAGTGTTTATTAATAGACCTCAAAGTGAACCTGCTGACCTGCAGTCCAGGGAAGAAGGCCAGTAGAGAGTCCATCCAGCTGCGCACCTTCACTGTGGGGTTGTGCATGTGCACACTGAGCAGCAGAGGAGGCTGGCTGATGTACTTCATTATGGCAGTGTAGTGCTATTATAAACACACACACACACAAATAGCGTCACTCATATTACACACATTTAAAATAGCACAATCTAAAGAGATTTGAAGTGCGACACTGTGATTCTTACAGTGTTAAACCTCTCGAGGTATACGTTGTCTCCCAGAAGAATATACGCTTTCATCAGGTACTCATAGTAGGAGTCTATTCCAGCTCCAACACCACTATCTACATAGAGGAAAAAAAGTAAGGAAAAATTTAAATGAGGGCTTAGAAAGTCTCCAACAATATCTCATACACACATATTCCATACAAGCTGACCTAAGATTACTTCTAAATTCAAAGCATTATACAATTGAACCTACATGACTAGGCTAAAAAGTGGTATCTAAAGTGATGTAATAACATATGCCAAGATAAGTAGCTAGTGTATTGATATAGTCTAAGAGAAAGGGGTAAAGATATTAATCCTTTTTTTTTTTTTTTAAAACGTGGCACACTATTTACTTTTACATTTGGCAGATGCCCTTATCCAGAGCAGCTTATATTTTTATCTCATTTTTATACACCTAAGCAATTGTAAAGGTGTTCTCTCTTTGCATCACAAGTAAGGACATTATTTGAACTACATTGACATTTGTATGTTTCAGTACAGGAGTGTTAATTTGTTCTACTGTATTTTGCTCAGTTTTATCAGTTTGCTTTTTGCATATTCCTGATTCCTAAAAGTTGGTCCGTCATCTTAGCACACTTATTGGTAAACAAAATCTTTAGAGTTAGCTAGTACAAATTTGGAGTACAAAAGGGATTTGGAATTGCACGCTATAGCCGAGGTGCGCTAGACTGAAAGTGCCTTGCTATAAAATGTGTGTACCAGCTGAAAACCTTTGTGCTGCAAAAGTCAATAGGAAGTTTGTTGAGTACAAATAGATAAAAGGGCACTTGGGCCACTTATTTGTTGATGTATTATATTACAAACATATAATAACTATGTTTCTAAATTCCTTACAGGGGGGGCATTTACTTTTCATTAAGAAAGCAGTGCTCAAGCTCTAGCAATTATTTGTAGTAAAGTTAAGCATATACCAATCAGGCAAAACATTATGAGCACTGACAGGTGAAGTGAATAACACTGATTATCTCCTCATCATGGCCCCTGTTAGTGGGTGGGATATATTAGGCAGCAAGTGAACATTTTGTCCTCAAAGGTGATGTGTTAGAAGCAGGAAAAATGGGCAAGCATAAGGATTTGAGCGAGTTTGACAAGGGCCGAATTGTGATGGCTAGATGACTGGATCAGAGCATCTCCAAAACTGCAGCTCTTGTGGCGTGTTTCCAGTCTGCAGTGGTCAGTATCTATCAAAAGTGGTCAAAAGAAGGAACAGTGGTGAATCGGCGACAAGTGGTGAATGGGCGGCCAAGGCTCATTGATGCACGTGGGGAGTGAAGGCTGGCCCGTGTGGTCCGATCCAACAGACGAGCTACTGTTGCTCAAATTGCTGAAGAAGTTAATGCTGGTTCTGATAGAAAGGTGTCAGAATACACATGATGGGTACATGATGGGTCAGGGCTGTTTTGGAGTCAGAAGGGGGACCAACACAATATTAGGCAGGTGGTCATAATGTTATGCCTGCTCAGTGAAAAAAACATGCAGTCTCACCTCGGCGGACCCAGTCTCCATTATGGATGTTAATGACTGTGCCCACAAGATTACTTCCTCTTTGCCTCTTCTCCCAGAGTACATCCAATGCTTTCCGTGCATGCTCCTGACAAAAACAAGTTATACAAAACAAGTTTTGGAGGTCACTATATCAAAACTGGCACGTAAAAAATATATACCCCTTGCATTGTTAATCTACTTTGTGAAGCTGGCTTGCATTAACTTATTTTAATATGTTCTTAATGATATGAGAGACGATTCCTGAGCTCAGCACCTCAAACACAGATTCCCCCGAGAGTCGGCTTAGTGCAGCAAACTCTAAGATCATGGTGCCGGCACAGGCCGTGCAGGTGTCCGTCTCAGTGCCTGTGCGGGACAGAGGGTTCAGAACCCCATAGCGCAAGTTCACCTATATGAAAGACATCATATAGAAGAATATACATTTAGATTACTGATTTTATATATATATGTGTATATATATATATATATGTGTATATATATATATATATATATATATATATATATATATATATATATATATATATATATATATATATATATATATATATAAATAAAACCACTTAATTTCACTTTAATTTCCTATGTTTCAGTTCTACATATCATTTAAAGGAGCTAGCTCAGCTGGTTACTCTTGGATATGGAAGGCCACTGGTGGTGTTAAAGGCAGGCAGTAAGCGGTAGCCGAGGTCTTTGGCCATGTGCAGCAGCTCATCTCTGTACCATTGCATCCTCTCTCCCCGCTGCTTTAGCAAGACAGCCATCACGTGCGCTCCGAGCAGTCCTCTAAGAGAACAGAACATGAATGCCACAGTGAAGCACTAAGTAGCATAGAAACATTCCTACTACCACGCTTCATGTAACCCTGACGAACAATGACTCGTACCCCAGCACACGGATGTTGGTCTCGAAAACAGACACCACTACATCGTTGTCCAGTCTGACGTCTGCAACGGTCTTCTTCACAGCCTCTTCAAATTCCTCCATCCTGTTCAATAGCTGTTCAAACATAATGGACACGAGCACGGTATAACAAACTTATCAGAACCGCATGACATGATAGCCCTCTTATAACTTCATTATTGATTATTCAAATAAAGTAGGTGGGAATAAAACAGGCTGAGTCAGACATAGGTACAAGAGTTAAAATATTAAGATTTTCTGTCTTCCCATTTGTCTTAATGTAGGCTTGGCTGATTCACACGTTTGATGTGATCAATACAGACTTTATAGACAATATTGTGACTCCCCTCCTTGTGCTGCCTTCAATGCCACATGTGTAAAACAAGAACTCTCTTGATTATCACAGCAGTGCAGCCATAATGTAGGTGTATTTTAAGGCAAATAAATACATTAGCTAACTGTTTATTGATATACGTGGTGTTGCTCGACACTCAACATCTCATCTCAATTGCTAGGTTCAACCTGTCTATTACAGCAGGTACATTATAATGGCTAGTATAGTTTAACTCTGCCACTTCTCACAACTCAAGCAAAAGTACTCACGGCTAGTGTGTCTAAGGTGTCAATCAGCGTCAGAGAGAACCTGATGTAGAGAAAAATAACGTACGTTTATTTCAATAGGAAATTCAGCAGACTAGTTATTCTCTCCACATTAATTGTAAGGGTGCTAATGATTTTACAAACAATCTATCGTAGAAACTTTCACTAACGTTCACAAGAATATTCAGTATTCAGTTTGACACATAGCTAGGAGGCATTGGTGGCTCAGTGGTAGGTTTCTCGCCTATCATGCGGAAGGCCCGGGTTCGATTCCAGCCAATGCCTCAACCCCAGCCACTGGATGCAGTGCCGGTCCCAAGCCCGGAAAAATGGGAGGGTTGCGTCAGGAAGGGCATCCGGCGTAAAACCTGTGCCAAGTTGATGTGCGGACCAGTTGGTCCGCTGTGGCGACCCCGAACAGGGAGCAGCCGAAACTTTCACTAACGTTCACAAGAATATTCAGTATTCAGTTTGACACATAGCTGTGGTAGCTGATATGACAGGAAGCGAAACCCACTTTCCCAGAGTGTCATCGATGTCGCCGCGATTTGGCTCCAGCCCTCGAATCCTCCCTCTGCAGCTCAGCGGCATCAGCTCATCGGCTGGGTATGCGTATTTCTGGAATGAGAAGCAGGGACAGGAAAATTAACCAAGCAAATCATATGAAAACTACAATAATGATTTACATGTCAGAAGCTTATCATATGTATGATTGCAAAAAAATATTTTTCCACTATTACTTACCATGTAACTGCCATAAGCGTGATCAAACATCTCCAAAATTTGTTCCCTAAAACACAAAGCAATAAGATTTCATCATTTCATCCTGACCGTATAATGCAATAATCTTCATAATACAGTTGGTGTCTACACCAATGAGGCATAACATTACAACCATCTGCCTAATATTGTGTTGATCCCCTTTTGCTGCCAAAACAGCCCTAACCCATCATGCACTGTGTATTCTGACACCTTTCTATCAGAACCAGCATTAACTTCTTCAGCAATTTGAGCAACAGTAGCTCGTCTGTTGGATCGGATAATATGGCCCATCCTTTGGTCCCCACGTGCATCAATGAGCCTTGGCCGCCCATGACCCTGTCTCTGGTTCACCACTGTTCCTTCCTTGGACCACTTTTGATAGATACTGTCCACTGTAGACCGGGTCAGCCCAGAAGAGCTGCAGTTTTGGACATGTTCTGATCCAGTCATCTAGCCATCACAATTTGGCCCTTGTCAAACTCGCTCAAATTCTTACGCTTGCCCATTTTTCCTGCTTTTAACACATGAACTTTGAGGACAAAATGTTCACTTGCTGCCTAATATATCCCACCCACTAACAGGTGCCACGATGAGGAGATAATCAGTGTTATTCATGTCACCTCTCAGTGGTCATAATGTTATGCCTAATTGGTGTATATATTCATGTTCAAAAACATTTATCACAAGTTTGGAAAGAATCTGGAAAGAATGTGCACAGGTGCTTCGTGGTTTACTCAAACCACAGAGAATTGTGCTTCATAGCAAACAATATGCAAATGCTAGGCAAAACATGCAAGGAGATTTCTTAACCTGTCAAAAAAAAGATCAGATTACTTTAAAAGGTGATAGAGAATGTAGCCCAGGACCTAATACTTTCACTCCGAATACTGTGAAGTCGTACTGTGAACAAAAATACCTCGATTATGCTCTCGCACACACTCACACCCAATCTCACTCACACACTGGACACTTCAGTCTACAACCACAAAATTTGGGAGAACACGCAAGCACGGGGAGAACACGCAAATCAATGCACACAGCTTGAAAACTGGAATCGAACCCCCAACCTCGGAGTGTGTTGCAAATGAGCCAACCTTTAAGCCCATATTTCCCCCAAAACCAGTAGAACTTCAGTGCAAATCTGGTTGCCTCTACCAAGAAGTTACATTGGACTGTGTTTGGATCCTCCGGCACTATAAATGATAATCTACACACAAATGCTTCAGTGACTACAGAATCGAGCTTTTAAACATTTGACACACACTTCCTTTTGAAAACCTGTGAGGTGAATGAAACCACAGAAATGTCAGAGCAGTGTATGCTGAAAGGCTGCTTTTATCACCATGATTACAACCCTTTCTTTCTTTATTTCAATCTTTTTATAGTTACACAACCTTGTAGTCATAAAGACATAAAACCAGTTTATCATCACTTGTTGTTATGGTAACTACAACACTTGATCCCTCAGCAGTACTCACCTTTCTGTTGAAGACTTCTGCTGCATTATACATTCTGTTTGCATCGGACTGCAGTTTGTATAACGTATAAAGATAACGTATGCGAACTAGTGCATTGTTACGCCTATTCTTAGCACTGGCATTCATATAACCTTAAAGGAAAGGAAATACACTCAGAATTACTTACTACATGATCTTCGGTGGAATCCATGATTGATTTTGTAGTGGAGTTCTGTGTTCATCCACAATTCTTTAAACATGTTGGTCCATTTTTTAATGTTTTCCTACATTACCAATAAATCCATTCGACTACCTGCTGATAACCATGCCAGTGGACTTTAGCACTCACTTCATCCCTACTTAAAGAGACTGATTTAAAAATTTTGAGCAAAAGGGCGGTTCTCTTTGTTTTTTATATGTTTATTTATTTATTTATTTTTTGGGGGGTAGGTCAGGAGTTGCAAGTTCTCCTCAAACGCATCACCCTGTGATGTCAGAGTGGCATACAAACTAACTTCTCACTGGAATAAATATACCAACACATGACCAATGAATTGAAACCCAAGTTGCTAAAGACGTCATGATTTTTTCAGTGTAAATATACACTATATTGCCAAAAGTTTTGGGACACCCCTTCCAAATCATTAATCTCAGGTGTTGTTTTTCAGGGGTTGGGCTTGGTCCCTTAGTTCCGGTGAAAGGAACTCTTAATGCTTCAGCATACCAAGACATTTTGGACAATTTCATGCTCCCAACTTTGTGGGAACAGTTTGGGGATGACCCCTTCCTGTTCCAACATGACTGCACACCAGTGCACAAAGCAAGGTCCATAAAGACATGGATGAGCCAGTTTGGTGTGGAGGAACTTGACTGGCCTGCACAGAGTCCTGACCTCAAACAGATAGAACACCTTTGGGATGAATTAGAGCGCTTCTAGAGGAATGGTCAAAAATTCCCATAAGCACACTTCAAAACCTTGTGGAAAGCCTTCCCAGAAGCTATTATAACCGCAAAGGGTGGGCCAACTCCATATTAAATTAACGTGCATGTAAAGGCAGATGTCCCAGTTTTGGAATGTCTCAGAGTCTCCGCTCTAATTCGTTCCAAAGGTGTTCTATTATGTTGAGGTCAGGACTCTGTTCAGGCCAGTCAAGTTCCTCCACATTAAAGTCACTCATCCATGTCTTTATGGACCTTGCTTTGTGCACTGGTGTGCAGTCATGTTGGAACAGGAAGGGGTCATCCCCAAACTGCTCCCACAAAGTCGGGAGCATGAAATTGTCCGAAATGTCTTGGTATGCTGAAGCATTAAGAGTTCCTTTCACCGGAACTAAGGGACCAAGCACAACCCCTGAATTCAATCATTTGGAGGGGTGTCCCAAAACTTTTGGCAACATCGTGTATTTAAAACTGTTCAGGCTGGACTTTTTGCTTTAATCCACCTCGAACAACCAGTTTCTAACACTTTCATACAGTTTATGATATTATTATTTACACAGTATACTTCTGTGACTGATAATAGACTGCTGAGACTCACAAGTCTCAGTTTTTAAAAATAGTGAGGAAAAAAAAAAGTACCTGATCTTGGACTTTTCCTCAGCAGACATGGCCTGGCCATCTTGAGCAGCAACTCCACACAAAATACCACTAAAGAGAGCAACAGCCAGCAGCACCATGACCAAGCAGCTGAAGCTGGGACTCCCTTTTACACCTATTTTACCGATTAAAACTACATTTCTTTTTCTACTGACCATGAAGAGAAACATGTTTTTCCTTCCCAGAGATCCTTCTCCACTAAACTCTCTTTAATTAAAGTGCAGGTAAACTTAAATCATTCTAGCGCACCTCCTGTCATTCAAGGAACAATTAAACACAGCTATAACAACCACAAGTTTGGAATAAAACCTAGCCAAATATTTTAAATGGCTCAAACAATTAGTGTAAATTACGACTACTAGATAACATATATCTAACCTTATTAGAAAGCTAGTTAGTTTTAGTTGACACAAGCTAGCTTGCTAAACCGGTGTCCGGCTAGGCTAACTACGCGAACATTCACAAGAAGTAAGAAAAGTCCTTCCTGGATAAATATTCCAGAGAATTTTCGTCGGCTGGATGAAATTCCCGAAATGCTCCATGTCCAACTGTCCTCAGCTGCACATATTTCCACGAAGACTCGGCTAATCTAATCCAACGACTCGCCGTCGCCTGCGTACACAAACACCAAATATTCACCTATTTACATTGTCGCCATCTTTACACCACGGAAAGGCGGAAGTGGAATTTAAAATAATATATTTAAAAAAAAAATGAATGACGCTTTTTCGTGTCACATTAAATTACACTTTGTAGATTTCATAGAATTTATTATAATAAAGTGTTACACATTTACTAGAATGTACAAAAAGATTTTTGATATAAAAACGTAATATATGAGTAACCAATGAGATCTTCAACAGGTCGAGTTTAGTGTCACGTTTTTTAAACGGTCGAGTTCTAAATACCAATATAGTGCACTACATAGGGTACAGTAGTATCGTTTGGTTCGATTACTACATAGCGCACCTATCTAGGGACTAGCGAACAATTCCGTATTCTGTGGATTGGGATTTTTATTTATATATAGCGTCGCTTCCCTTAGTAAGTAAAAGCGTCTACGAGGAGTAGGACACGCTGTGGCTCGCTTATAAAATGATATATTCTACAGCATTATATTGATTTTAACCAAATAGTTTCGTGTACAGGTTTTGTAATCACTTAAAGTCTACGAGAGCTTTCATGAATGTAGGATAAATTGTCCGACATCATGATGTAACGGGATTTGATTTGTTAATTTTGTGAGAAATAAAGCCAATAAACCTACGTGCAGCTGTTAAACAGTTACAACTAACTTGCTGCTCGTGTATCATACAACAAACAACGGAATTTAAGCCACATTTTATTTACTGCAGGATCCAGAAAAATCGTGTCAAAGGTATGTCATGTCATTATTTATAGTGCATAGTGCATGCATGAGAGAAGTGAAGATTTTGACAAAATCCTAGACACATTGATCTCGATCAAAGTCTCCTGTAGATTGATCACAACCTCTTGAATTTTGTTTACAACCTCAGTGATGTCGATCATAACCTCACTGGTCTTGATCACAGCCTCCTTAATTTTGATCACAATCTAGATGATCTGAAATCAGTTTTGTCTTCACCCCAGGAGCAATGATCAGAAGCAGAAGCTAGTATACTAAGATGATAGATTCCCAAAGTGGGATCCATGAAGATGTCTATGATTTTTATATTTAGTGACGGTGATGTAAATCTCTATTTACAATGATCAAACTTATTATAATAATTATTATTCATTCTTATAGATGGGTTGAAAACACTCTCAGTAACTGAAGATCTCAAAATGGACCAGATATGTTCTGTGAGTGGAAAGTTTAGGAAGAAATTTCATAGAAACAATATTGTCATCCGGATGACATAATGTTCATAAAAAAAAAAAATCTGTAAAATATATCTAACAGTTAAAGTTCCCCGAATTAAAACCTGTGCTATAAGTTAATCAGCTGCAGGAGTCATACATTTTGTGCAAACAATACACTCTTTATCTTCTGTTTAAAGAAGATAAAAGCTTCTCAGCATCTGTAGGTCATAGTAAAACTCGCTATTTTATTAATAAGCGAACCTCACTAGATGATTTAACCAAATTGTTCTCTTACATTTGAGATTTTTTTGGACCAGCTCCACTTTCACTTCAGTGATTTTTTTTTTTTTTTAGTTCCCTTTAAAAATCTGAACATCTTGTTTTAAAATATGTTGCTTCCCTTTTATTCGTGCATCCATGTATTTATTTATTTTATGTGAGCATCTGAAAATATCAAAATCAGTGGTAGTAGCTATATGTAGTAAGAGGATTCTAAGCCGATGTGATTCCCTTAATGTGTTACACAAGACTATTCCGACAAAAGCAATGATAAATAAATTAGCTTCTTTAATTAAAGGTTAAAATTCTCTCTCATTTTCACTGAAAGATTTAGCAAATGAACAACAGACATTTCACGTAACCGTTTTTTATACCCATCTTTATCGAGGGTGCCAATAATTCCGCAGCTGACTTCAGTCTGAACTCTTCGGTACGGCTGAATAAGTGTGCTGAAGAAGACGTGTTTATATTTCTCGCTATCAACAGCAGAGCAAATGCCATGAACCATAGACGCATTACAAAGCACCACTGATGTCTTTTTTTTAATTTTTATTTTAAACCTGAGGTCAGAGCAACCACATAACAAAGTACATTATGTCTTCGATAACCACATCTTATCTTTATTTACTTTCAAAATGTTCTGAGATGTCCAGTGTAATCTATTTAGACAAACGCTGAACTAACAGAGATGTCAAGCATCCATTTGGTTTGGTGCCATTTGCATGCTAATGAAAGTAAATTTTGTATGAATAGAAAATGTTGACTCTTGTCAACAACAGCAACATTATTGTGATCACTCGAGTAGGGTTTACTGAACCAGTTTACTAATTTCAGCTGTATCAAACGCAATGTTGAGGTCCAGCAGAACTGAAACTGACGGACGAGATATCAGTGTTGGGGGAAATTGCTTGCAAATGCAACATTTCAATCTACAAGCTAATGAGCTAAGCTACTCGTTTGGCTACAGTATACAAAGTAGTTAACTATCCTGAAGCTACTTTGTCAAAAGACCTATATGATTTGGATTAGTGTCCAAATCCATCGTGCCAATTTGTTTGTTTATTTGTTTGTTTGTTTGTTCTGTTAGCTTTTGTCTTTTTGTTTGTTAGTTTGTTTTTACAGAGACTGCTCGTGCACAGTTTGGAACCAGTTGAGCTTAGTGCAACTCATATTTCCACAAAACCACAACAAGTTTGCATTCAAATAAGGCCTCCGTAGGTTGCATGGATTTTTTTTAAATGACCACCATGCGTACCATGCATGTGAAAGGTTTACCAGACACACAGTATGTCCATAAATCTTATCCCTTTAGAATAGTGCCTGTGAGGGAATTCAACTGTAACAGTTTCATTTTATTATGCAGTAATTTTTTACTGCAAAGAATTTTATCTACCATTACTCAAAGCCACACAGAGCTCACTCTGTTAGTCTCTGGTCAGGTTGTTTCAGGAATGTTTTGTTCATCATTGATCTACATAATATCTTTTTCCTAGCAAAGGAAGAAAGAATGGAATTTCTCATGTCGACATCTTGGTTAAAACCCCTTGAGTTGAGTGGTAAAACACCTAAAACCCCTCGTACTCTGTTTCTACCTTTAGACAAGTGATTTGTGAAAAGGTTGTAAAAATAATTTGTTTATCTTTCTGAGCAAACCCCACCTCTCCACCCCCAAACCACAGAGAAATTTTGCATTGTTGCTCTCGGCAGGTCTGAACACGCAAATCATGTCAAACTGTGGCGTTTCAGTGCTGTGTAATTCCCAAGGAGCCTGACCGAAAATGATAGATATTATTATTATTATTATTATTATTATTATTCTCTGGATAATCAGTTACCTGTATGGAAATGATATTCTGAAGCACTCCCTTTCTCCCTCTTTCACCCTGTCTCTCTCTCTCTCTCTCTCTCTCTCTCTCTCTCTCTCTCTCTTTCCCTCTCTTTCTCTGTCGGCCGGTCTGTCTTTCTCTGTCGGTCGGTCTGTCACTTTCTCTTTCTCTCTCTCTTTCTCTCTTTCTTTCTTTCTGTCTGTCTGTCTGCCTCCCCCCTCTCTCTCTGTCTGTCTTTCTTTCTCATATTCTCTCTCTCTCTCTCTCTCTCTCTCTCTCTCTCTCTATCTTTCCCTCTCTTTCTCTGTCGGCCGGTCTCTCTTTCTCTGTCGGTCGGTCTGTCACTTTCTCTTTCTCTCTCTCTTTCTCTCTTTCTGTCTGTCTGTCTGCCTCCCCCCTCTCTCTCTGTCTGTCTTTCTTTCTCATATTCTCTCTCTCTCTCTTTCTGTCTGTCTCTCTCTCTCTTTCTGTCTCTCTCTTTGTCGGTCTGCCTGCCCCCCCCCTTCTTCTCTTTCTCCTCTTTCAGATGCAGATGCACTTTGAAGCGTCGAGCACAGTCACGTTGCTCTTTGACTTCTGGAGTGTACACGGACCTGGAGGTAAAGCACATGAAATCCCAAACAATCCCAAAACATATTTATAATAAACTAATAAATATGAATAACTAATTATTATATTCTTTAAATTAATAAATAAATATATATAAATAAGCATCTAAATAATTATGCACTGTCATGGAAAACAGTTTGAATTTGCTTTACATAAACAACTGGGCCAACGTGTGAATCTCATGTAAATGCTTAACCACAAGTATGTAGTCACACTATAATTACACAGTAAGTGAACACATGGGAACCTACACGGTCACACGGGCACTTATTATAATCCTCCCCCACATAAAGAACATCCTCATTCTGCTTCAGCATGAACTCCCATACAGCTACGTTAAAGTCTAAATCAATAGCGGAGAAACTGATCTTCTGAATACATGTTAATCAGGGTGGACAAAGTTGTAGCACTCAGGATAAGAAGATTAAATAGATCAGGGCCATCCATCCATCCATCCAATCGTCCGTCCGTCCATCCCCTCACCTATCTGTCTACCCACCCATTTTCCAATCTATCTAATCATCCATCCATCCATCCATCTATCTATCTATACATCCATCCATCCATCCATCTATCTATCTATACATCCATCCATCCATCTGTCCAACTATCCATCCATCCATCCATCTGTCTACCTATCTAATCATGCATCCATACATCCATACATCCAGCTGTCTACCTATCTAATCATGCATCCATACATCCATCCATAAACCTGTCTGTCTACCCATCCATCCAACCATCCATCCATCCACCTGTCTGTCTACCCATCCATCCATCCATCTGTCCGTCCTTCCATGTGTGTTGTGAAGAGGAAAAAAACATGGCTCTGAGATAAGTGTAGGACAAATAAATAGCGGCTATAACGTCTAGTTCATCCTCTGTGTTGGAATTTCCATCATGTATTAATGCACTAGTCTTGCTTCCACGTTCCAAGTCGTGTTTTTCCATGTTCTGCTTTCTTCTGTCTCCAGGAATGGTTCTTTCAGTCGTGGTGGTACTGCTGCTCACAGTATTATACGAGTTCCTCAAGGTGTGGAAAAACGTTCTTATCAAACAGTCTGAAGCTCCTTGCTTTTCTTCAGTGCTGGAACATCCTGAGAGCAGCTCGTCACTATCTAATAGTCCATCCCAGGTGTCTCTGGCTCCCACGGAGAACACCACTAGCCCTGTTCTCGGCACTTCCACAGCAAACAGGTACGCGATATATGTTCTCAGCTTTTGGCTTGCAGGGATTTTTCTTATAATACAATAATTCTGTGCAGATCATCTTGATTTATGGAATATTTAATAATAATGAAATCCATTAAGTTGTTGTTATTCATTAATCTTCATTCAGTTTGGGGCGCCTCTTCAATACGCTGCAGTGTTTTACACTGGATTTATTGTGTCATGTTAATGGAATTGGCTTGTTTTCTTACATTCCTGCAATTATTAACACTGAGCCAATCGCATGGCAGCAGTGCAACAGATAAAATCATGCAGCTACAGGTCAAGCAGCTACTATCATTAGAATGGGGGGTGACTGTTGGTGCTGGATGGGCTGGTGCCCCCTATATCAGACTTGCACTGATAAAATAATTCATTTCTTTATACTGATTGAAAATGTCTGGAACACCAGTGTACTGGTTAAAAAAAAAAAAAAAAAAAAAAAAGTTAAACCTAAAATCATAAGCTAGGAGATTTTTTTTTTTTTTTTGTGTGTTTTTTCCATATTTAATCTATTAAGATAACTATAATATTTTAAAAATAAGTATTTGATTCTTCATTCTGAGGATTGTGTACATATTTACAGCAATTTACTGCTATTTCTTTTAAACAGTAGGCATCATTCTTACTGGAATATCTTTCCACTAGGAATTACTAGGAGGAAATAAGTGACTAGTGTTATAACAGATGCTCTATGGTGCACTAATATCCTGCTCGCCTCTCTTTATTACAGCTGGCTCCTTCACGGCGTCCGGACAGGATTGCATATCGTTCAAGTGGTTCTGGGATACATGCTTATGCTCTGTGTCATGTCTTACAACGTCTGGATATTCCTCGGAGTGATCGTGGGCTCTTTGTTGGGCTACTTCATCGCTTTTCCTCTCTCAGGTTATGTGATGTAACTGACCAGGGGTGAATGTAGTAGATGCTACTAATCAGGGATTTATTTCCTTTTTTATTGTTTGACTCTCAAACTATACAAATTATGCTGAAGAGCCACCAGTCCTTAACCTCAGTGCCTAAGTGTTTGTACAATTTTTTTTTTTAGAGAATTAACATAATCATAATTAGCTTTCAGTGTGGTAGAAGTTAGGTTTTAACCCAATGTCATTTAAACAGTGCAATTTTTTATTATATGATCGTTGTGCTCCATGGAGATTTTCACGGCTTAAGCGCTGGGACACCTGATGTGCTGTCCAAACACTGTCAGCTGAACAGATCCTGGCTCATAAAGGTCAATACCACTTCAGTGTCTAGTAATTAACGTGTACTTCCTTTTAACCTGCACAGAAAAATGTGTTCCACACTTTATACACTGTATCTCCAACATAATGGGAGATGGGGTGAGTCGGAAATGTCTTTACTTCCCTTTTTGAAAGATTTAGTCATCTTGTGAACTTCCTCGGTTGCACAACCTTTGGACCTCATGATGGACACGGTGCTCACATGTCATTCAGTGACCGGTTGTTTTTTCCTGTACAGGAAATAATAGAAAGAAGAAGAAAAAGTGTAGAAATTATGGAAATCATTTCCCTAAAATGGAGGAGCGAGATGAAGGATGAAATGTGTTTAAAAAGTGAATCTTTATTTTACTACTGCTGCTTTCTTTCTGTCAAATCAGCTGTAAATTTTTATAAGCTTTTTTCCCCCTCCAACACATCTCTTTTTAAATTACATTAAATTGGTTTGACTAATAATTTTGATTGTGTGTATTATTAAGGGGTCCACAGGAATGCTGGATAATAATGATAATGCTGTGAGGTGAGAGCTGTGTTCATGCATGCTGACAAAAGATATTTTTTGGCATGTCCATGGATTTAAAAGGTCTGACCTTTCATCATTTATTACATTTTCCCAGTGCAATTTAAAAAAAAAAAAAAAAAAAAAAAATAGTATTTAGTTATTTTCTTGTTCAGTGTGATTTTGGGTGTATTAAATTTTTTTTTTTTTTTTTTTTTACACATTTTAGAGACAGATTTTGTGTCTGATCTGATAAAATAACATCCTAATAAATCCTTGGCATGGCCCAAAATATGCCAATGTACTATAAAATATTTCATCTGCTTAGATAAAATAAAACTCATCCAAATAATGAAAAAGTAAGTATGAACATTTCCATTAACAAAATAATTCATAACATTTTGTAAAAATAAATAATAGTTTTTCTTTTCCTCAAAACCACATGTGGCAAAACTATTGGCACCTCAAACAATATTTATTTAAAAAACAAAAACAAAGATTTGACCTAAGGATCATCCTTCAGAAACTTTAACCAAATATTAAGTTCCACTGTATGGAAACTGAGCTAGTTTTTGACGTGAACAACTTTAAGGAGATTTATAAAGGAGGTTTCAGAGATCAAACACATCAGAGGCACCATTGAAAATGTACAAGCAACCACCGAACACGTACACCGAACACAATATTAATGAGAAGCTGTTTTAAAAGGGTTTTATTTATTCATTCATGTATGCCTATCAAACATAAGAATAGGAGAGCTTGGCTACAGGAAGATAATTTAAAAAAAAATGTTAAACAGTGTTAATAAATAGTGGAGGAAAAAGATTCACTCCAGTAAAATACTTCAGGGAACCACAACAACCAGGTGATTAAAAAAAAAAAAAAAAAAAAAATCTAAGGAGCACAAGGCAAGTAGAACAGGAAAAGTGATGAAAAATGTTTCACTGGCTGTCATCATAGATATTAGAAAGGAAAAATTTCATCAACTGGATGGACAAAAAAAAACAGCTGAACTCAAAAAGAGCCATTCTCTTGCTTCATTCCAGCAAAATACCAGAAGCTGGCACCGTCTACAAAGGTCTGTGCTGATGTGTCATCACTGTCTTGCTCCAGTTCCAGCAGAAGACAAGAAAAACAAATAGATCTTGATAAACGGCAGGGCTTTGAAGCAAGCTGAACACTACCCAAGCTGTATTTAAAGCCACAATAAGTCGAGTCATGTCTACCCACGAGTTAGACTCACGGGTTATTAGAGCAAGAGAAAGATGACACGCAAGTGCTATGTAGATATGTGACGTCGTTCGGCTGCAACTGAATATTAACATAGCATGGAATTAAATAAAATAAATACACAGACCTCATTTGTGTCCTCATTTCCCTTGTGTATAAATATGTAATCAAAATAAAGCAGTATTAGAAGTTTATAATATGCATATTTTTGATGCTCAGATATTCATACAGTATCCCAGGATTTCAATGGAATTAAGGCTTCAGTGTGATTTAAGATGCACGTCTAAATACCGGTTATATGGAAAGTGAAATTTGGCATTTCACTGACAAAAAAATAGTGCCTGCTTTATGAAGTAATAATATTTAAGCTTCACAAGGCAGTAATATGAATATTTACAAAAACTTGATTGCCACTGTTTAATGTTATATATAATTACGTTATTAAAATAAGAAAAAAATAGATAGCAAGCTAAAATATCTTGAGTATACGCAAATTCAACTAGATCCTCTTCTCTTTGGTAGAGACAGATTTAAACAAATGTAAGATGACAAAGCCTATTTTTTATACATATTTTTACTCATTGTTAAGCTTGACATTGTTTCTTTCTAGAACGAAGCAATATGCCAATGCAAAGACAATTTTAAGCTTGGAATTAGTAAATAATCCTAAAAACAGACTCTTAGATTTGTTTAGAATATTCTTATTCTAAGAATTATGTACTTTTTTACTCAATATATCTTCACTTGCTAAGAAATTGTTTGTCTTTAAAAAAAAAAAAAAAAAAAAAAAAAGTCAATATCCTGGTTTAAATGTTAGATTCAAAATCCTCTGTCAGTTCCCCCTCGGCTTCTTCCGAGCCATCTTCAGACACTTCTTCGTCTTCCTCTTTCAACATCACCATCACCAGCTCAGGACCCACTGGCTCGCGTTCACCCTTCAGATCCCTAGCGACTGGCCGATGGTACTCTTCCTCTGTGTTCTCGTTGGCAGGAGACTGAAATCCGCTGTCGTCATAGTGACGAGGACTGGACTCGGCAGACGCTTGTGGAAGTTCCGCATCAGAGTCTACGTTGTAATCTTCGTCCTGAACGGCGTTCTCCAGCTCCTGAATGGCGCTGGCGATAGCAGAGTCCTTTGGCATCATGTCCTCCTCTGAGGTGATGGCCTCAATCTCCTCCCCTTCCTCCAGAGGCAGCATACCATTGGTCAGCACTGGGTCAGTATCCCCTTCGGAAGGAAGAACCACCTCAAAAACTGGCTTGATGAGCTGCCTAATCTGCTGCACGCTGTCTGGAGAGCCTGGATCTTCCAAGGATTTCGGCATTACGGAAATGATTGGCTGATTCCGTAGATCGTTATCGATGATCTCTTCTTCTTGAAGATCTTCAGCCGACTGCATCTCATTCTCTTCGGGGATTTCTTCCACGCCAGGTACTTCCAGGCAGGAGCCGTAAGGCATCGGTGCCATGCCTTCTGGAACAATCATGGATACAACCTGTCTGCGTCTTCGGAACCGGTCTGTTCCTTCTCCTTCTCCTCCATAGTGGCTGGCCCAGTTGATGGAGTTCTCCTCCAGCAGGTGGAGGTTCGGGTCACTATTGGTCAGGACAATGCTGTCTCTGTACAGGTTGTGCCTTCTCTGAGTGGCCGCTTCATTCACAGCTGCACACAGAATGATTAAGTTTAGCTGAAGCTCCTATCTACTGAAAATGTCTGACTAAAAATCTGCTCTAAAAATCTAAAAACTCTAGCTTAAACAACTCTTTTACATATATAAATAGATTTATATGTCCAATTATATCATTTTATATTTATATTAAATGATATCATTTCCAATGCCTAAAGTTCACAATATAATAAAAAATGTTATTATTTTTTCCCAAATTAGATGTCTATGTACTACTGTGTTTATGTAGGTTCCCCCCCCCCTTTTTTTTATTTTTTTATTTTTTTATTTCCTCAGGTAGCCTGCAGCCATCCCTTCAGTTACCAGTAATTGTTTTTTAAAAATAGTTTAACAGTAAAATTATATTTAATTCAATTGTTTCATCCTTCTTAAACAATTCACACAAAATATTACACTACTTGTCTAGACGTTCAGACAGTTTATGGGAAAACATGCCAAATCTGCACTGCTTCAAATGACTGCCCCTATAATAATATTACGCATATTTCTGCACACCAGCCATAACTATGCAAGAAATCAGCAGCTGCTCACTTTTTATTTTCTTTAGATGCTTTGTCTCACTTGTTGCTGAAACGTGTTTTGTCTGAAACCCAGGACAGATCTCTCGAGTACATGTCTACACAGATCCACTGCAGTGCTCACTGTTACTGAGGAACCGAGGAAACACTCTGTGATAAAGCTTGAAAATCATCTTACCCATCATGATGTCTTTCGTGACTGACTGTAAGACGACCTCCTCGAAAACGTTCTCCACTAATATGAAGCGGGAGAAATCTTCAAAGATAAAGTCTTTGTAGTTGGGCAGCACCTGAGAAGAATACACAGAAACATTTTTAGTATATTTTTAGGAGGCATCGCCTCAGGTGGTGTACAGAGTAGGGAAATAACTCCAGTTCATATCTATTTCAATCCAGTTATGACATGGAGTGATTTAGCTGAAGATTAGGAACAAAACTGACACTGTTTCTACTTATATTTTTATTCCCACTGTTTTCTGGAGGTTCATATTTTAGTTTTGGTCACGTCCACTTCAAATGCAAATCTGTACATAAATACAGGGAAATTTAGAATATGAATCAGATCTGGTTACTGATAATGGGATTCACTCCCCTAGAACAGACAGAGATCCGGATACAGATACACACAGAATTCCGAAAGAGTGATGTGTTCGTCATACTTACAGAAGCGTATATGGGATGGAGTTGTTTCAGCATGTACGGGATGATGATCTGCAGCAGTCCTTCTCTAAAGAACTTCTTCCGCACCGTGCTGCTGTCGTAGTCAAATTTCTGCCAAAGATTAGAACAAACTCTTAGCTGTTTGAATTTTCTTAGAGCTTTTATATTAGGGTATAAGGGAAATACAAGGGTGTTTCTTTCAGCCAGGATTCTGGCTGACTCACCTTCAGTACTCGGTCCTGGCAGCGCTGGATGGTTTTGATAACATCTTCTCCTGACTGTTCCTCCATGTTTTGGTACAGCAGCTGCTCAAACGTGTACACGCCATTGTCCATTTGCTGCGATGGAAAGCAGACCAGAAAAAGACAGGATGGAAATTTGGGATCACAAAACATCCAGGCTTTACATAAGCTTATTATTAATTATTTTTCATTTATTAATTAATTTATTTATTAAGTCTTTTTATTGGTAGCATATAGAATCACATAATGGTGAACATTACAGAATCCCATTTTTGTTTTACATGAAAAAGGAGCAAAGCAAAATAATGACAACAGCAGTGCTGACCAAAAAAAAAAATAAATTAATTAAAAATTTTTTTTATTAATTAAAAAAACTCCCATCCTGGGTTCTGGCCCATTTCAGTTGACAAATATAATAATAATAATAATAATAATAATAATAATAATAATAATAGTTATTATTATTGGTGGTGGTGGGGTGGTTTTATTAATTAAATAATTAATTCATTCGTTCATTCATTTTCATTATCGTCCATATTTTTTAACTGCTAGATACACAAAAATTATAATATTTACCATTGAGTTAATTAACTCAAAACGTCTGTTATAACGTCTTCTATAATTAGCCTTAACATCAACTCAGATCTAATGTGTTCTGTTAATGGAAAGTTCTGCAGGAAAAGAAAGCACTATAGCTTGGATTATACTTGGATTATGTTTAAAAGAACTGTATTCTTAAGGTGTATATATATATTTTTTTTTTTTACAGATAAGGGGATACTTGACTACACATTTTTTCTCCTGTGGTGTCCTCTACGGCTTTATTTTGCATGTAATACTAGATGTTGCCACACAACGTCACCACTGCTTTATTTACCATGCTGTGGACCTGACTACTGTTACTGCGGAGTTAACTGCATGCTTATTAAATACGAGATATTCCTGTTCTGGCTGCTGTTTTGTGTACGATTCAAACCTATAATCTCAGTAGTAAGATATACAAAACATATGCAGTGAATAGAGGCATCATAATGAAGCAGGTATGATAACAGTGCTGACAGCATGACAAGAAATAAACGAAAAACAAAAACTGACCTCTCGCATGAGGATCTGAGCCCTCTGAACAAACACGGAAGGGCTGGACACATCAAATCTCTGCTGCAGGCCCTCCAGACTCAGCTTCTCCATCTTCTCATAGGAGCTCTGCATCTTCACTGGGTGGAAAGCCAACATAGACACCTTCTCCATATGCTGAAAGAAGAAAGAGTGATGAAATGAAATGATAAGAAACCTTACTGACCCTTACAGAAAACATCACCATAGCACCATAGCATAACTGTGTTTTTCTTGGTTACATAGCAACACAAATTATGAAAGTGAAAGTCCATCATACAGCTCTGGGTGATTTCTTACAGCTGGAACTACTGCCAGAATTCTAAAACACTGTGCTATAATATGAGTTGTACAGTAGTTGCTTTGTCACGCCGTGTTCTCACCTTTCCAAGTGTTGCCTTGCTTCCATCATTGACTGTGTTCTGGCTGATTTCCACCAGCTCACGGAAGAGAACATCCCTAACCTCAGAGAATCCCTCGCCCACTGGTTCCATCAGAGCTTCCAGGATGGAGGTGATATAGGGCTGGACATTGCTCTTAAGGACCTGCTCTGCATTTGGAAGCACCAGGGCTGCACATGAAAACAAAAATACAACCGTCACTCCGACTTCAGGCAACAGTGACATCATCACAACACACACTCGCTGATATCAAGTCTACAAAATCGAACACAAGCACTATTTGGAATTCAAAAACATGTTTTTTGTTGATTTAGTCGAACACAAAGGGAGTGTAATCCAAGACATGAGGCAAAACAGTGTCACATACCAGCAACTGATCACAAGAAACACACACCTTCCAATACTCTAGTCTACAAATAAAAGCAGTACTGAAAGCATTTTACATGAAATCTTTTTTTTTTTTTTCTTACTAGTACAAACGACATGGCTAAATATATAGAAAATAATAACAAAACTTTTTATGCCTCAAATTTGCCATTATTTGGCTGAGAAAACCTGTTGTGTTACAATCTTGAATGCTTATTTGTGTTTGTTTGGGCCTCTTGTAAGATATTTTTTAGTCACCGCCCTCAAACCTCCCTTTACGCCACCCCTATGTCATTGTAAACATGCCAAGGTTCTTGTTTTTTCCTCGCTGATAGACAGAGTTAAAACTCGGCACAGGAGCAGTCCGAACGAACTTGAAAGCATTGTCATGGAGGTCAGTGCGAGTGCACAGGATTTAGAGGCGTAAAAATTAATCAAATCTTAATAAACAGAATAGATTGAACATTTAGAGGTCTAATCTTGCTACACATCTTTAAAAAATACTAATGCACATTTAAGATATATAGTAATGTAATAAAGCATTTGAAACATGACCTAGATGAATCTGGCATCTGATTGGACAATAGGGCTGAACGTTATGATGTCATAATATTGATATTGTGATAAATTACATTACAAAACATTTTTTCTAAAATACTGTGATACCTCTGTTCTTAATCTTAAATTTATTGTATTATAACAGTTTGTTTGTTTTTTTAATGTGAGCAAACCTATACATCATGATATTGTACTATTTCTTGGAGATTTAGATTACATATCATTTTTCATGCCGTCTCACCCACCCCTATTACCACATCACATTTTCCCATTCAGCTGCATTCTAACACAAATCCTCACTCAACAGAAACCAACCAGCTTCCTTGATAATCACATGATCTCACTGTGCCATTAACAATTGTGTCTAGGTTTCAGTCCTGATGGTAAACAAACTCCTGAGCTGTAGGTGGAATGCAGTTCTGCTAGCACTTCTCTGTTAAAAAAGCACAGTGCCAATGCCAAGCCTTTTTTTTCCATCTATTGAGCAATTTTCAGCATGCAGTTTAAACTAATGTGAAATGAGAGAGGAAGTGGAGTAACTGGCCATGAGAGAGAGAGAGAGAGAGAGAGAGAGAGAGAGAGAGAGAGAGAGAGAGATTGAGTGAGTGAGTGAGAGAGAGAGAGAGAGGGGGGGAGTACCTGGAAAGAGACTTATAAATATACTACAAAGAAATATATCAATCTTTATAATTAACATGTAAGATTTAATTTATTTTGAAATGAAACTCAAAGCCATTTACCCACAATGCTCTGATTACCCACAATGCCGTTCTGTGACCTGCTGATATTTTGAACTATTGGCCTTCATGTGCCTTCGGAAGTGGTAATTACGAGCATGGTTCATTCAAACACATTTCTTTTTGTCATTTATTTAACACATTTTATTCAGTTAGCTAGCGATAATGGAATTTTTCTCAAATCCAAACGCAAATTTCAATCTGTAAAAATGTCCAAAATGCATGGAACAGTTCTCTCCTCCACCATGCTGGAGGTGTAGGAATCAAGGAGATTCTGTGTCATAATTACAGCTTCAGTGGTCATTCATGTGCACCTTCCTAGTGGGAAACTCGTATTTACGATAATTCTGATAGCACTTGAAGGCAGCATATCTCTGCCTCGAGAGAGTGATGCAGCAGAGCTTTAGTGTCTTAGTCAAGATTTCTCACTTCGACTCAAACAGATCAGATTTTCATCAACTCCATCTCGTAGATCGCAAACTAGCCGGGTCAACTCGATTTTCTGCCTCAACTCTTCCTTGTAAGGCTGCATTACATTCTGGAGCGCTGAGTTTCCAGTCTCCATTTCTTCCATGCTGGATTTCTTATATTTGGAACAGCAAAAGAAGCACTAACTTCTTCATGCACCGAACAGGAAATTAGCACAAGAGTCATTAAACACATCACAAACACATATAATGTGCTTCAGTTTGCCATTTTACTTTAAACTTCTAGGTAAAACAAGACTTGGATACTTAAATAAAAACATGATCTTTAAACATGGTTATCCATCCCAAATATGTTTGGTATCTTAGGTTGTTTCTTTAGGAGCTTTCATAATCACCAGTTATGCAAATTGCATGCCACAATCATTACATAACTAATGAAAGAAGACATTGTTTAGATCCAGAACAGGTCCTGGAACTGTATCATGATCCAAATCACTTCGAATATTTAATTCTGTCTTTAAGCTTTCCTCTGCGTTTGGGCCGACCTGACCTTAACACATGCATGGCGTGACACCGGTCAACATGCTGAAGTGGCTCCTCATAAATCCAGTGCAAAAGTTTTGACACTTCATTCCAACATTTGTGATTAGTGGAAAGTTTTGTCAACCTTGCTCTCACATTCAAAGTCTGGACTTACCACGCATCCTTCCAGTGACATGCTCTTTGGAGGAAACGATCTGGTCCATGTTTGTGCGCAGTGTGGCATCCAGACGGGGGCGCTCTACCTCACAGGCCTGTACCAGCGTCTCGTGCTCCGTCCGTGTCTGAGTCAACACCTGCCTGTACACTGCATCAGAGATCTGAAATAATCAACCAAGCAAAGGATGTCACAGGGTGTACAGCTAGGAAAAATTAAAATCATGCTACATATACGATTATCCTCATCAAGAGGGACATAACCATCCCCTCAAACGAAATAAGATTTAGTTTATAATTAGCGTTAGTCTCTTATATGCATTCTATATGTTGTAGGTGTTATTGTGGGAGTTATTGTGGGATATTGTAACATATTAAAGGCACCTGCCTAAAAAAGCAGGTGTGAATTTTATACTGTTATCAGACAAGTTACTATATATATTCAAGAGTAACATGCTATGTTACTCGACATTGATGCGTCTGGAGAAATGAACCGGAATTTTAGCGTCAAGTCTTGGGTTTAAGTACTGACCAGCATCCAGTTCCTTTGTCTCTGCTGCAGCTTGCCCTTCAGCCGAGGCCCTATCTGTGTCCTGAGCCCCGGATACAGTATCTCCATCACCAGGTTGGCCAGAATCTACACACATACACACACACACACACACACACAATATTGTGCCATTAAACATATTATTGAGCATAATACACAGGGTCCATATTTAACAATAATTAAAAAAAACAAAACATTTATGTTTAGTCATATGAATACAGATATTTGGAGCACTTAACAGATCTGGATAGTGCCACTGCTCAACACTCCTACTGTAAGAAGCAGAAAAGCATTTCAAGTACTCTTGCAGCAGTCTTTAGTTTTTGTGTAGTTGTTTCTGGACACTTTATTGCAGGTGACTGGATGTTTTGATCACTGCATGCTGATTATCCACTAACACACACACACACACACACACACACACACACACACACACACACACCTCCTGAAGTGGTTCCTTGTCCTCGGTGTTAGAAGTGTGAGCAACAACAATTGAGCTTTGAAGTGTGCTGACCACATCAGGGTGTGTGTGAGTGTGTGTGTGCAGATGTAGAAGCTCTCTGTATTCATGTGAGCTTATGATGATAAAGGCTTGCTTTTGAGACAAATAAGAAAGCCCAAGGCTTGACAAATAGTACTTGTAGCTAAAAATTAAGATGAAATTAGGATCATCCTAAGCTTGATCAAGCCTCTGGATTAAACCAGGAGCTTCAAATTACAAGGCACAAGTAGATGACACACTTAACAGAAGAACACGGTGCTTTGTAATTTTAAGAGAAAAAAAACTTTTATATATAAATGTATTCTTATAATGGTTTTTTTTTTTTCCAGGATGATGAACTAGATGAACCATTCATAAGATCTACTCTGGACAAAGACAATGTATTCTCTCTAAAAGTAGGTCAGATGAGTTTATAAAGAGCAAAGAGTATTGAAACAACAAAGAGATCTGCACACTCACTTGTCTATTCAATGGAGTTGTGTATGTAGGTGTATATATATATTTTGTGTGTAGACTCCCACACCAGTTCACAAAGCACACTGCACAGATATGATTTTATTTCTGTTCTCATATTACACACACATATCACAGACACATATTTGAAAGCAATGGTGTGTATATATATATATATATATATATATATATATATATATATATATATATATACACACACATATATACACACACACACACACACATATATACACATATACATACATATACACATATACATACACACAATACTCATGTGATGTTCGGAGCAGCATGCAATTTTTCAATATGTCAGCAGATTGTGCGCAAATTGGAGCCAAGTCGCATTATCACAACGTGTATTAAGGATGATTCATGTGTGTCAAACATGAGTACAGCTTTCATAGAATGTGACAGGTGTGTCTTCACTGGTAGGAGTTCAGAAGAATCCTGTGCTTGGCAAAACAAACAAATCTGTGAAATCCTGGACTTTGAGTGAAACAGTCATACAATAAGGCATGAACTAAAAGACAGTACTAGTATCAGAGAAACAGGGAAGGTAGGTATCTTGCCCCATAACCGTGTAACCGTGTTCAAGGAGCGTATGGAAGGCAGCCCCAAAGTGCATGTGTTCATTCACAGAGAAAAAAAAATCTATATCCGACACTGTTCTATGTCAATTACGCCAATGAAGTGTTGAGTGCTCCGTTACTCAGATGCAGTATTAATTCAACACTTTACGAGTTCTACTAAGGCGCCGCAAGACACTGTGGAGAGAGCAGGCATCTGCAGCCCCCTCCCACTCCGTTTCCATGACAACACATTCGGGCAGTGCCAGGTGTGTGCCAGTTCGCACAAAGCCCTCTCAGAATGAATAATAAAAAAAAATAAAAAAAACACAGCAGCCCACACCCTTTAGCAAGAACAGCACATAGAGTCATTTCCAGCAGTTTGTGCTGTGATTTTATGGGAGGAAAAGCAGTCAGGAAGTGAATGCAGCTTTACCATGGTGTATACACACAGCAGATAAAACACACATGCACTTTTGCCTCAATAGGTACCTTATTTTCAGGGTGTAGACCTGACTAGAAGCAGAAAGTGTCATTCATACACAGTTTGTTCATCGGGGTGTGTCCGAAACAGTCTTTAATGCCTAATATAAACAGCAGCTCGGGCTATGTGTAAGTGTGAGTACATATGCACTGGTATAACCTACTCAAACCATGTGCTTTTATCAATATTGTGTTTATTTCAATATATACCCATGGAAGATGTCAAATTTACCTTGAATACATTTAATTAAGCATTTCAGTGCTACACTGTTACATTTCAGTTCATTTCCTTTTCTTAGGAGTAACCATGCTACTCTGCTATTCCAAACCTAATGGCTTATAAAAGCATGATATTATTTGCTCATAAGGTAAATAAATGGCACTGACAGATACCTTTGTTAAATCTCTTGGGGTTTATTTACCTCAGGTGTCCACACCTCCACACTAGCTTCAATGTTTTGTCCAGTTTCGCTCAGCCTGTTCCCATGAAAATGTCTCAAAATCCTGTTCTTGTCTGATAGTATGGCCTTCAGCTGTTGTAGGCCATCCACCTCAAGGTTTAATGTTTTGTGCATGGTGTGATGCTTTTCTGCTCACCATGTTTGCAAAGAGTGATTACTATATCCTGCAGCTTGATGCAATGTCATATCAACTAGACACTTCCACACACAGAACTCTCACACACTCAATGTTTTTTGAGACACCATTATGTCTAAATGCTAGACACAGTTATGCCTGAAATCAAATCAATCTGTACCATCCATGCCAGACTGATTGAAGTGACCGAGCTCATTCTTTCTCTTCATTCCTTCTGACCTGCATCTGTATGGTTTGTGCAGCTGCCTCATGATTGGACTCTGAGAAATGTCTGTTAAAATTATGCACACTATTAAAATCATTCCTATGGTCCCTGGTGGTCCAGCGGCAGGATCCCATGCTCTCATTGCCGTGGCCTGGGTTCGATTCCCGGGCAGGGAATAACCCAGCCACTGAGAGATTAACTCTCAGTGCTTGTCCCAAGCCCGGATAAAATGGGACAGCTGCATCAGGAAGGGCATCTGACATTAAACCTATGCCAAATCAAATATGTGGACCAGATGATGCTGTGGTGACCCCGAACAGGGAGCAGCCAAAAGAACAACAACTAAATTCATTCTTGTGCCTGTGTGTGCTTTACTCAGAAACCTGTTCCATTTAATTTCCTTCCAAGATTTACATGGACCTACTAGTAGAACTAGTAAAAATTACTCATGACCTTGTTTGCTTGGCCAGTAAAAGTCACCTTGTGACCATGACCTCAAGTGTGCAGACTATAGAAAGCCACTTCAATGTCATGCTAGTCCTTTCACATTAGCTTTTTCTGGAAAGGGATTTGTGAGTGCTCTAATCTAATTTGTTATTGTTCTCAGACAGTGCAGTAAGGCACACCATAGGTAACGCGTGCAGTAAGAAGTACAATAAGGCACACCGTAGATATTATTACTATAGATTTATGAAATCTTGCCACGATTGACCATGTTGCTGAATGAAACACATGACCGATTGTTTAAAGTTGGTGTGTGGCAGGCACTGGTGTTGATGGTTTATACAAGTGTAAAGTTATCATTTGTGTGAACAACTTTCCCAAACTTTTGTGTTTTTCAGAGCAGGGCAGTCAGTTATTTGTTCCAACAAAGTGCAATGAAGATGAACCATGGACATGATTAATTTTCAAACGGTTTTGGGACTTCATTCCCTAAGAGCACCATGATGCCATTAGTGACTCACAGACTATAACAGGAAAATACTTCTGTCTATTCATCACCTCCTCCTGGCACTGCCGAGGAGGTAGCAGACAGCAGAGACAGCTGCAGAACCCGCTTGAAAATAAAAGATAAGCTTCTTCACTATGCTGAAATAGCAAGAAGAAAACTAAATCGCCTGATGAGTCCCAAGGAAGAGGAGGAGTGAGTGGTTTTACTGTGTTGGAACATAAATCAAAGGAGCTGCAAGCAGACAAGAGCTGTTAGTGGATTGAAGTACAGAGCTGGAGGGAGCTTAATAAAGCTGATAAAGCTAGATGCATACTATTTGTGCCTCACTTGTGGACCTTTGTGAAGCGGTGACCTGGAGATCACCCTCTACCTTTTTTACAGCTTGAATATTGCTTCATTACAATCCATGTGTTCTGTCGTGACTGAGTGACACTCACCAAACAGAATACAGCGTTAAGATTTGAAGTGATACTCATCCTCAATAGAGTACAATCCTCATACTGAATAAAGTACAATCAGCATTTTGAATAATTCTCCTCTTCTATAGAGCTCAGGATCACAATTTTGAGTGATTCTTATCCTCGATAAAGAACAGTATGAGAACAAGAAAAATCTCAATGCTAAACAATTCTTTTCCTTAACAGGAAGCTGTATTAACAGTTGTTTGGCATTTGTTGTATTTATAAGTGCTCTCTGTTACTGATGAACTCTTTTGACAATTTAGATGCAGATACACAGCTTCCACTAATTCTAACAAACCTGCGCACCACCAGGATGACCACCCCATGGTTTGCTAGAGTTGACCAGAACAGGCAGATGGTGAGTATGGCAAAGCAAGGGCTTTTTTTTTTGTTTGTGGTGCCAATCACAAGGCCTGTCTGAATTCATCAAGGAAATGAGTGGGAATAGGAAAAGTCTACTCGTTACAAAGGGAGCCGTCCTGATGCTACTCACTCACAGAACATAAACCTAACCCCTTATTTTATCTAGATACTCTCTTAGCCAAATTCTACACAAAGCTTAATAAAAATGATAAAGTTCCTTATTCTCGTCAAGAAAAATGGAACAAAAGACAACCTTAAAGACCTAGCACCAGGTTTGTCATCACTCGCATTGAATCTACTAAAACATAGCATAGCTTTTCTGGAAAGAATCTGTTTTGTGTAAATCGAAGTGATTAATGAACAATACTATGTAATAAAATGTAATTAGGCTGTAATAGACTGTTTTATAATCGCTGAGGAAGAGACAGGAGTCAGAGCTAGAGGTAGCAGAGCCGAAGATGTTGAGGTTCTCTTTGGGAGTGACAAGGTTGGACAGGATTAGGAACGAGTACATCAGAGGGACAGCTCATGTTGGACGTTTGGGGGACAAAGTTAGGGAGGCCAGATTAAGATGGTTTGGACATGTTCAGAGGAGGGAGAGTGAGTATATTGGTAGGAGAATGTTGGACATGGAGCTGCCAGGCAGGAGGCAAAGAGGAAGGCCAAAGAGGAGGTATATGGATGGAATTAATGAGGATATGAAGCTAGTGGGTGCAAGTGTTGAAGATGCATAAGATAGGGATAGGTGGAGAGAGATGATTCGCTGTGGCGACCCCTGAAGGGAAAAGCCGAAAGAAGAAGAAGAAGAAGAGGAGTGTTTTATAAAAGGCAGGTGTACCTGTAGGAAACACTACAGCAACCTATAAATAAAAAAAACTCATAAAAAGAACTAAATGACACCTTTCATGGTATACACACATGTCCTTGGGGTGGTACTCTCAAAATTATGTCCATTATACCTGTTATACATCTGATTAATGGACCTAGAAGACATGGTGTATCCTTAAAACTAATTTAAGGTACACAAGTATACATTAACAGAAGGATCAAAATCAGAGAAGGATCTCTCAGGGAGTGATCAGAGTATTTTGCATCGTATTCAAATGTGCGTTTGAGAGCATTTTACACTGAGCTATTTGAAATATAAGATGACAGAGAAGTGATAACTCAGTAATTTGAATGGTGGGGATCAACCTGAGGGTTGGCAGAGATAGCAAAGTTCCTAACCATCAAGTGCTCAGCTATATACTTCAGTTGGATTCTGCTTCATTTGTAAATAGATTTTCTTGGGAAAAAAACAAAAAAAACACAAAAAAAACCAAACAGGGATTCTTTAACGTTTTTGGCCACTGAGGCATAATTCTTGTAACTAAACTTGTGCGACACACTGCAGCTTATCAAAATCAAGAGATGTACCTGAACTCATGCATAAATCCTGTGTGTCATTAAAGTATCGCTACAAATATCGCTCATGTGCTGCATAGATCTTGCAAACACTAAAATATAGCATGGATATTACATTTTGTAGTATTTCCAGATTAGGAAAATTAGGAGCATGCAAAAAACAAAAAACAACCCATTTTATTTTAAACATATGGCATAAACACCACTTTGATTAACATGCTAAACTTTTGGATGAAGCGTGTCTGCAATCTTGGGTAAACTGGGATGAATTGAATAAAGCCTAATACAATTTTGTATAATTATTATTATTATCATTATTATCATCATCATCATGCTGTAATTATTATAAAAATCCACAAATTAATTTTATATTCAAAGAACTACATTATAAATCATGCTTGTCCTTCTATAACCTAACGTCATAACCTCAAGGTTAAGACTGTGGGATAAAAATGAATATGAATGAATATATATGTATATGACAGAACAGTGCAGACATTTACATTTATAAAATTTATCCAGGAAGACTTACAGAAGTGCTCTGAAGTCTCTATCAATAAGTACAATCTCATGCTGGTTCGTTAGGTCACGGACTAAAAATACCATCAGTCTAAAAACCTCACAGATGACTTTTTTTCGGAGACGCACATTCTCCAGCCTGTGGTTCATATATCTAATGACAGGTTTGATCACTAGCTGCCTTTTCACTCTCTGGTTTCGACGTAATTGAGGGTCGGACTGATTACATAACATTAAATCAAGTAAAGGCAAAGTGAATAAACTTGAGCTATGCACTAAGTAAAATAGCAAATGCTAGCTAAATGAAACTTAGCTGGAAATATGGAATTTCCGTGGAAGTTAATCTGATACAGGAGTTGGATGTATTATATCAAAATGTAGACTCCTGTAATGTGAATATGTGAGAACTGACAAAGAAACCCTTTTTGTGTTCCCACAAGGATTTTTAACATTTTATTCTCATGAGGAAAACAGTCTAATACGGATTAAAAACAACAACAAAAGAGCATTTCCTTTCGGTTAAGGTTGGAGCTGCTTGTCTGTACAGCGTTAATTAGCTGCATTAATAATTCTACAAATGGAACGATATAAGGACAAACGTTTGCATGTGTCAGAAATGTATGACTGCACTTCTTCTACCTGACTCACAGTGCTGCCTGTGTCTCACCTGACCTTCTCAATGCACAAAGGCTGGATTCAGTTCACAGAGAGGAAACTCCACCCTGGCTGAGCTGAGTAGAGCAGAACACACCGGAGGAGTGGAAGAAAGAAGAAGTGGAGAAGGAAAAAAGGAAGGAGAAGAGAAGAGACTTCAGAGAGGAAGAAATACTGTAGGAAAGGGAATGTGAGGTTAAAGAATGAGCCTTTTCATCAGACGTTTGGTTGGTTAACTAAACAGCCAATCAAAACGTATCAAGATCAATCCAAACACTTCTTCCGTCCATGTGAGCCAAAACGACCGTTCTGGTCATCATTCAAATTGAGGGAAAATAAAATAAATCAAGAAGTTTTAATTGTGCAGTGTTAAAATGCCCTCATTCTCCCTTTCCTTCAGCTTCCTTCCTCATCTTATGTGAGGTCTCACTCATGTCATAATTTATACTTCTGCAAAGGTTCACTTACATCAAGAGGCAGAGAAGCATAGCTCGCAGAGGAGCTGACTATGCAAATCTGACTGAACAGGGAAATGTGTTGGTTTATATACAAAGTGAAACTGTCCTACTCTGACCCTGAGTCTGGGCTGTGATTGGAGAACTGACCTGTGCTGGATCCCCGCACATCATGTCCCAGGTTCCATAGTGACCTTTGGCTTGTCTGTAGAGTCGTAGGGAATTGGTGAACGCTGGTGTGAGCACCTTGTTCTCCTCTGACAGACCTGCAGGAGGCACAAGAGAGCATAGTTAATGCATTCATAGTACTAGCATCATTAATGTTTACTTACTAGGCAAAACCGGTCAATCTAGTTAAAAACAAACATGAAATTAAACATTATGATACATTAAGGGTACAGGTTCCCAACTCTGGTCATGGAGTACCTACAGAACACACACGTTAGTGCATTTCCTGCTCTAACTCACCCACTTTAACTTAAAAATGTGCAAGAAAGGGGTTTCTCTAGGAGCAGGTTTGGGATCCTGTGCATTTAGTAAAGAACGGAGCAGTCTATCCTTATTATTATATGAACATTATTCAATATTCAGACTTCATATATGCTTCTGTACTGGTAAAAGACAGGAAAACATGTTCTTCAAAACAAAAACAAACAAACAAAAAAACTGCAAAAGTAAACTAAAGCAAAACCAAAAAAACAATACCAAACAAAAACACAATGTAAAACTAAAAAAACCCAAACATACATAAACCAAAACATGCAAAGCAAAACAACAAACAAACAAAAAAAACAGAAAACAAAGCAAAACAAAAATCCAAGCAAAAAAAACAATGCAAAACAAACAAAAAAACAAAGATGAAAAGCACAACAAAAACCAAAACCAAACAAAAATGCACAACAAAACAAAAACAAATCTAAACAAAAAAAGAAAACAAAATAAATAAAAAATAAAAAATGCAAAGCAAAGCAAAACAAAATAAAACAAACAACCAAAAAATCCAGGGACAGGCACAGGGAACAGGTCACGATTCTCATATGTATTATAAGTTTCTATATGAGATCTGAATGAACGGGAGATTACAGAACCGTACAGTAGTCAGATCACCGAAACTCTTGAAAACAGTGTTGACCATGTGTCATTTTAACCCTACTCCTCTTTCTGGGTCATGATAACCTTTCAGAAATTTTTTCCTTTCTACACAGACACACACCAGCAGGAAATGACTACACCAAAGCTGCACAAACACGGGCTGACATCAGCAGATGAGGGTCCGGATTACAGGAAAGGCAGATGATAGAGAAAGCTTGTGCTGTGATTCACACACATCCACATGTGTGCAATTTAAAGGTGCAGTTTGTAATTTCTGCCATTTCATTTTAAAAGAAACCTCCAGAAA
The DNA here is from genome assembly GCA_033459395.1 of Hemibagrus guttatus. NCBI lineage: Eukaryota > Metazoa > Chordata > Actinopteri > Siluriformes > Bagridae > Hemibagrus > Hemibagrus guttatus. Next base: position 6,190,135 of record JAUCMX010000014.1, on the reverse strand, counting down.
AAAGCAAAAAACTGTGACTTGTAATTTCAGCATGCGATGGATATCACTAGTTTCTTCAAGCGATATCATCTAGACCTTCTGTTTAGATTTTAAATCAAGCCACCAGACCTAAGAAAACTCCTCTGTTGTCTAGTTTCATCCTAAAAAAAAATCTCATGAGACCTACATGATCTGGAAAAACAGGAAGGACTCTCAGTGTATTCGCTGTGCTCGCAGTTCATCTCAGCCAGCAGAGGGCGCTAAAAAAAATAACAAACTGCTCCTTTAATAATTCAGCTATGGTTTATGGTAGACATTACTCCTTGTGAGTGTTTGTGTGTGTGTACATCTGTGACTGACTCAAGGACTTAAACAATAACAGGAAGTGAGCAAGTAAATTTTTCTGGAACAGGAAGGCTTTTTTTGGCAGAATAAAACAGCATGGGAAGGAGAAATAGAGTGATAGAGAAATAGATAAAAACAGCTAATTTTTCTTGGCTGTAGGTTCCTGAGAACAACTCAGGAACGTTCATGTACAGTTTGAGAAAGTTCCCAAGGGGTATGGTATGACTGAGCTCATAGTAGCACCACCTACAGAGTGTTTCCTTTCCACAATATCCTTATCAGAAAACACACACAGGTTCTTATACTGCTCCATTTATTCTACATTGAGAATTTTGCGCTGACATTCAAGACAAACACTCATAAGGATTGCACCCACTAGAGTAGAAAGAGTATGAATGGAGCAAGACTGGATAAAAATAAAGCATGTGGTAGCATTTAAGGTGGCCTCCGAGTCTGATGTGTTTCCATCTCACATAACCACGCTCGGTGGTTAGCACGTCTCACGGGCTCATGGGATGGCCCGTTCTCAGCAAACCACAGGCACGTATGTGTGTGAAGTTCGAGGCAGCTCAACGGAGCGTCAAGATTTCGAATCAATGCAATATTATTGCTTCAAGACTAAAAACTTCATGAATGAGCATATCTGCAACATAAAAAAAATTGTTCATTGACTTCAACAGAGAGGATAGTGAAGGAACAGCAGTGTTTATAGCTGCAATGATGTACGAGATAACTTCATGGAACTTCATGGAGATGTTTGTTAATATTAAATATAACTATATAAAAAAATTTAAATAAATGGCAAATTTCTGTGGTATAAAAAAAAATCACTAAAAACGTACTAGCAGCTATAAACTATTATTCCATCAGTTGTGAAGTTTTTAGCATAGAAACAATAATGTATTTGTACGTTAGAGAAAATTTACCAGTGATAGCACACACACACACACAAAAACCTGACCTCTCTCTCTCTCTCTCTCTCTCTCTCACACACACACACACACACACACAAACACAATCTATCTTTCTCTCTCTTTCACAAACACAGAAACATACACAAATTCTTTGGATGCTGATGATTTGTATCCTCCTATACCAATGGCATGAAATTAAACATCTTCACCTCACTGTATGAGACATGTAAACATACCCATAATCCTCCACACATCACAGCTACAGATCATAAAAAGCGTTACGCTCCTGTACGTAACTGCTCTGTAATTCTACTATAGCTCTGTGGATTAATCTAACCTTTCATTCTGGGACTCTAGATTGCACATAAGCAGTGGTTAAGGAAAGCATCAGAAACAGGCTGATTATTTCCTGATTTAGAAAAAGGCCACACACCCACACACACACACTAAACAAAAACTCAAGGTGTGTCTATTTAGTGGAAATCTCCCTCACAGGAGAAGAATCAGAACGATGGGAAAAATGTGACAACACACAAGCTGAATTAAAAATAACTTACACTAACAGCTATTCACACGTAAATCACAACACATACTCAACAAGTATACAACACAAGTATTGACGACATAAAAGCACACAACACTGACATTAAGTCACATTCAGCGTGTGAATGTTTTCTTGACAAGGATCCTATATAAGAGACAATTTTATTTATATATATATATATATATATATATATATATATATATATATATATATATATATATATATATATATATATATATATATATATAAAATTGTCTCTTATATTGTATGTTATAATTTAATTTAGAATTACATTTTTTTTTAAATCAATCATGTTTTATTGTAAAATGTTTTTTTCAGAGGGAAATAAACACCAGCTGCTTAGACATCAGCACCAAAACAGGCCTGTGTACCACGAGGTAGGTGCAACTGGAGTGTAGCTGGGTGTAACTGGAGTGACCGCTTGACAGGAACCGACTCATCTGGTTGCTATTGTGACACAACAAGACAATAGTGTCACAAAATACTGCACTGTTAAACCACAAAAACGAGTCATTCAGTGATAATGTGCGTCACAGAGCACTAACATTTGCCCTAAAATGACACTGTAGGGGGAAAAGTTCCTAAACAAAAGAGTCAAATATTTAAAATGTTTGTTTCACAATTTTCAAATTTTTCACTTTTCACAATTTTTAAATTATCCATCTATCCATCCATCTATCCATGTATCCATCCATCTATCTATCCATGTATCCATCCATCTATCTATCCATGTATCCATCCATCTATCTATCCATGTATCCATCCATCTATCTATCCATGTATCCATCCATCTATCTATCCATGTATCCATCCATCTATCTATCCATTTATCTATCCATTTATCCATGTATCTATCTATCCATCCATGTATCCATCCATCTATCTATCCATGTATCCATCCATCTATCCATTTATCCATGTATCTATCTATCCATCCATGTATCCATCCATCTATCTATCTATCCATGTATCCATCCATCTATCCATTTATCCATGTATCCATCCATCTATCTATCCATGTATCCATCCATCTATCTATCCATGTATCCATCCATCTATCTATCCATGTATCCATCCATCTATCTATCCATGTATCCATCCATCTATCTATCCATCCATCTATCTATCCATTTATCCATGTATCTATCTATCCATCCATCCATGTATCCATCCATCTATCTATCCATGTATCCATCCATCTATCTATCCATGTATCCATCCATCTATCTATCCATTTATCCATCCATCTATCCATTTATCCATGTATCTATCTATCCATCCATGTATCCAGCCATCTATCTATCCATGTATCCATCCATCTATCTATCCATGTATCCATCTATCTATCTATCTATCCATGGATCCATCTATCTATCCATGTATCCATCTACCTATCCATCCATGTATCCATCTATCTATCCATGCATCCATCTATCTATCCATCCATCCATGTATCTATCCATCTATCTACCTATCCATCCATGTATCCATCCATCTATCTACCTATCCATCCATGTATTCATCTATCTATCCATCCATGTATCCATGTATCTATCCATCCATGTATCCATCCATCCATGTATCCATGTATCTATCTATCTATCCATCCATCTATCCATCTATCCATCCATGTATCCATGTATCCATGCATCCATCCACCTATCCATCCATCCATCTATCCATAATGATAATAATAACAACAACAACAACAATAATAAACAATTATTATTATTATTATTATTATTATTATTATTATTATTATTATTATTATTATTATTATTATTGTGGTGAAAATGATGAATGATGCAGTGGTCATGTCTCCTGATCTGGAGTTACTACCACACATTACCATCCACCAAGTTATTTTTTCCCCAGTGACAGCACCTCCCCTAAAGACTTTTACTTCTCTTACACCTCATCAATTTACCAACAAATCCACATTTCATTCAATGACAAATGACACGTCCTACTTTTAACCATTTATACATCCGTCCATCTATAAACAGTCCTTCCCTCATGGCTTCTCTTTCTGCTGTCTCTCAAAGGTCAGAAGAACAAAACCTGCAGCTTGGCATGTTACCTGGAAACCAGTAAACACAACAATCCTCAGCTGTGCTGCGGTGGAAAAGCATACAGCCTGTTACAAAGCGATGACACTGGCGACTCCTTCCCTCCATAAACATCCCCTCACCATATCACTGATTATATCTTTTTATTTGATTTTTTGTTAAGCAGCAACAATTTTTATTTTTCAATCCATTTATTAGTAGTGTCTAAGTGTTGTGTCCTCATGAACAAGCTGCTGCCATAGAAACAGTAACGCATCAGAATGAGCACATCACCATAGCTTAATTCCTGACAGCATTCTGGTCAGAGCTGATTTTGCATTCAAAATTTACTGTGTTTTTCTTCTTTTAAACCACTACCAGTGCAGACACACATGTAATTACTCTCTATGAGCGCTGTACTCATGTTCCACACGTGAATAGAAGTTTGCTTGACGCAGAATGGAAATCGTCTTATCGGACATTTTCGATCGCTATAAAGAAATGAATTATTTTCTTGCCTCAAGTCTGATATAAAATGAATCAGGACTCTGTTGGCTTTCAGCATGAGATGTGCGTTCTTCTCTCTGTTGGATAACCTTACACATTTTTTTGGAACTTTTCTATGAATATATATATATATATATATATAAATAACTTCTAGTAGGCTAGGGAAAAACAGAAATGTTTATTATTTCTGAAATAAAAAACTACAAATTCACATATGAGCTTCATAGTAAGCACCACTGTGCAGTGTGACATGACAAAAACATTCAATGTTGAACATGGACACAACATAAACAGGCCTCAGGATAAAATGAGTTAAAGGAACCAAATAGAGTGGATGGAAATAACCATTTCACAGGATGACATTGTGTATATTAATAAACCATATGCGGTGAATTATAGGTCAAAGATTTATGTTGGCCAAAGGGAATAATAAATGTAATATGAATTAATTTCCCAGTGTTTATGTTTTGTCGGTTTATTTGCCAGCATGTGGAACTAATATAAAAGTCCTCCAGCTGATTTCCATTTTCCTATTCTGTTCCACTTTGTATATGTTTTACATACACAATTGAATAAAAGTATATTGTTTTATTCTAAAAGCGTATTAAATATGTATGTCAGTGCGAACCCTTTCCTGCGGTAACCCATATGCTTGCCCATTTTCAGAACTTCCCAGAAAACAAAATGTGCAGCAGTTTCTTTGCTCACAGTCAGTGTTGTCAGTCCTGCACTCTTTCATCCACTCGATCACATACAAAAGCCTTTTAAATTAAAGATGAGCGACATAGCCCTGAGCTTTTACCTTCAACAATTTAAAAAATGAAAACAGGAGCTGTACACAGTCTCGGATCGTAATGCCAGGACTAGGACATATGGTTGTTGTAGGAGTAAGTGACACTCAGGTTTGGAATAAGCCTGATTACTACTTTCATTGAAGCATAAATGCCACACACACACACACACACACACACACACACACACACACACACACACACACACAAGCGCGCACACACGAGCACACAAGCGCGCACACACACGCACTGCGCACGCACACACAAGTGCACACATACACACACAAGCACACACGTAAACATGAGCACACGTATGTGCACACACATGAACGCACATACACATACACTCGCAAACAAACACACACTCACGCACTCGCACACAAACAAACCCCCACACACACACACTCAGACACACACACCCAAACACACACACACACAAACACACACACACACAAACACAAAATCTGAGCACTTTCACAGGCAGATGTAAATGATAGAAAGGGTTGTCAGGTCAGCTATGAACCTCCAGCTGGGAGGAAACAGATGTGTGCTGATCTGGGCAAGGTGCATGATGGGAAAGTTCATATTAGAAAATCTTACAACTGCATAATGAGTTACAGCTCAGACAGCTCAGGTGCTGACAAAGCAGGAGACATCTTCTTCTTATTTCGGCTTTTCCCTTCAGGGGTCGCCACAGCGAATCATCTCTCTCCACCTATCCCTATCTTCTGCATCCTCAACACTTGCACCCACTAGCTTCATATCCTCATTAATTCCATCCATATACCTCCTCTTTGGCCTTCCTCTTTGCCTCCTGCCTGGCAGCTCCATGTCCAACATTCTCCTACCAATATACTCGCTCTCCCTCCTCTGAACATGTCCAAACCATCTTAATCTGGCCTCCCTAACTTTGTCCCCCAAACGTCCAACATGAGGTGTCCCTCTGATGTACTCGTTCCTAATCCTGTCCAATCTTGTCACTCCCAAAGAGAACCTCAACATCTTCAGCTCTGCTACCTCTAGCTCTGACTCCTGTCTCTTCCTCAGTGACACTGTCTCTAAACCATACAGCATGGCCAGTCTCACCACTGTCCTGTACACCTTCCCTTTGATTCTCGCTGATATTTTCCTATCACACAGAACTCCAGACACCTTTCTCCACCCATTCCAACCTGCCTGTACTCGCTTCTTTACCTCTTTCCCACACTTTCCATTACTCTGGACTGTTGACCCCAAGTACTTAAACTCCTGTACCTTCTTCACCTCTTCACCCTGTAACCTTACTGTTCCACTTCCCTCCCTTTCATTCACACACATATACTCAGTCTTACTACGACTGACTTTCATTCCTCTTCTCTCCAGCGCAAACCTCCACCTCTCCAGGTTTTCCTCCACCTGCTCCCTGTCTCCAAGGAGACTCCTGCCTGACCTACTCTGACAACTGGTCCATCACTATAGCAAACAGGAAGGGGCTCAGAGCCGATCCCTGATGCAGTCCCACCTTCACATTGAACTCCTCTGTCTGACCTACAGCACACCTCACCACTGTCCTGCTCCTCTCATACATGTCCTGCACCACTCTGACATACTTCTCTGCTACTCCTGACTTCCTCATACAGTACCACAGCTCTTCACTTGGCACCCTGTCATACGCTTTCTCCAAGTCTACAAACACACAGTGCAACTCCCTCTGACCATCCCTATACTTCTACATCAAAATTCTCAGAGCAAAAATTGCATCTGTTGTGCTCTTTCTGGGCATGAAGCCATACTGCTGCTCACAAATTTCCACTACCTTCCTTAACCTAGCTTCCACTACTCTTTCCCATAGTTTCATTGTATGGCTCATCAACTTTATCCCCCTATAGTTACTGCAACTCTGCACGTCACCCTTATTCTTAAAGATCGGCACTAACACACTTCTCCATTCCTCAGGCATCCACTCACTCTCTAAAACCCTGTTGAACAAACTAGTTAAAAATTCCACTGCTGCCTCTCCCAGACACTTCCAGACCTCCACCGGGATGTCGTCAGGACCAACTGCCTTCCCACTTTTCATCCTCTTCAAAGCCTTCCTGACTTCATCCTTTCTAATCTTATCTACTTTCTGTTCCACAGAGTTCACCCCTCCTACTCTTTTTTTCCCCTCTCATTTTCCTCATTCATCCGCTCCTCAAAGTACTCCTTCCATCTCCTCTGTACACTCTCCTCACTTGTGAGCACCCTTCCATCTCTATCCTTAATAACTCTAACTTGCTGCACATCCTTCCCATCTCGATCCCTCTGCCTAGCTAACCTGTACAAGTCCTTCTCTCCTTCTCTAGTGTCTAACCTAGTGTACAACTCGTCATATGCCTTCTGCTTGGCCTTAGACACCTCCCTCTTCACTCTGCGCTGTAACTCCTTGTATTCCTGTCTATTCTCTTCAGTCCTGTCCATGTCCCACTTCTTCTTGGCTAACCTCTTCCTCTGGATACTATCCTGAACTTCCTCATTCCACCACCAAGTCTCCTTATCTTCTTTCCTCCTTCCAGATGACACACCCAGCACCTTTCTCCCTGTCTCCCTGATCACTTCTGCTGTAGTTTCCCAGTCATCTGGCAGCACTACCTGACCACCCAGAGCCTGCCTCAACTTCTGTCTAAATTCCTCACAACATTCCTCCTTTTTCAGCTTCCACCACTTGGTTTTCTTCTCTATCTCTGACCTCTTTTCTTGCGGACCATCAAAGTCATCTTACACACCACCATCCTATGCTGTCTGGCTACACTCTCTCCCACTACCACTTTACAGTCACTAATCTCTTTCAGATTGCCTCTTCTACATAGGATGTAGTCTACCTGTGTTCTCCTACATCCACTCTTGTAAGTCAGAACAGTTATCACAATCATTTGTTAGCAATTGATTGCTTATACTGTCAGATTTTATTTAAGATATAAGATTTATTTCACTGTAAAACGCCCCTTCAGTGGAAAATATTTAGAGAAATTAATTCTTAAACCAAGAACATACCATGGGATACACTAAAACAAAAATAATAAAGTTCATATAATTATATTATACAATTAATATATTATAATATAGAATTATATTTCCAATTAAAAGTATATTTATAAAAAAAAATTCTTCCTTTGATTTTTCAGAATAAACTCTCTATATATCTAATTATAATTAATCATCTGAAAAAATATCCTTCAAAGTAAATATCCTAATATCCTGGATCTGCAAATAGAGAACTCATTTTGAGGGAAAAAGATTTAAAAATACACTGAAAACAAGAGCTTTGGTGATATACGACATGACGTGTTCATGCGAGTAAATTTGATGCCTTTAAGACAATGAATTTTCACGTTTCTTTTTCAATGTGTTTTTATTTTTAAAGGGTTTCAGCAGATGATGACAAATAAACTGAAATCTATCTATCTGTCTGTCTATCTATCTGTCCATCCATCCATAGTAGATTTCAGACAACATAGAGGTCAAAAACAGTCCAATTCAGTCCATTAAAAAATAATTTCAATGACCAAAATTTTGCTTCTTCCTTCAAAGTCTTGCCTTAAAAGATATCCAAGTTACAGAATGAGGAACGCAGACATTCGGGAGCTTGTGCTTTAATATTCCCAGTTTGATGCTGCTCTTAAGACAAGAATATTAGTTGGGACGGGAATAAAGAATTTCTTAAAATAGAACAAGAAAGAGAAAGTGGACAGAGGGAGAAAGTAGAACAGTGACACTGAGGGCTTTAGACTGGAACATACAAAAGCAAGGGGACAAAAAAAGGAGGAGTTGTAGGAGTTCAAACTCTGGGTTTAGACAGAACAAGGGTCTAATTTACAGCAAATGTGTACCTGTCGGTAGCATTTAAGCCCTAATTACTGATCAAATCCAGAGAGAGAGAGAGAGAAAGAGAGAGAGAGAGCGAGAGAGAGAGAGAGAGAGAGAGAGATGTTGTGCATGTACGGCAAATACTGAAGAAGATAAATGAAACATTTGCTTTAAATATTGTGCATGAATGTGAATTATATTAGTCTACAGTACGTCACTAAACACTTTTTGCAACCACGGTGAGCAGAAAAACATCTCTAAAAGCACAACACATTGAACATTAAGATGGATGAGCTACAAAAACAGAAGATCACATTGGGTTCCACTCCTGTCGATCAAAAACAGGGCACAAACTAACAGAAAGAAGACTTGAGTGGATATTTGAGTTACTATAGCCGTTCGGTCAGCTCAAAGCAGTCTGACCATTCTCCTCTGATCTCTCTGAATCAGCATGGTGTTGAGCAGGTGTTTCTATTCTTAACAAAAACTCTATACGACACATGCAGCGTCATCACCTTTGCATGTACATTTCCTTGCATGTCTACACAAGCTCAAATTCCCTCAAATATGCATACGTGCATAATGTGGTTTTTTTTTTCCCTGTATGATTTCATTTTGGCTAAAACACTCCTGTGAATACAAATTACTCTTAAAAACACTTAACTAATATAGATCAGGGAATAAATCGCCCCTTTCATTCTGCTCCTCAGTCGCAGCTACCTAACATAAGCAGCACGTATGATAAGAATGCCTCACGCGCTGGTGCCAAACAAAAACAAAAAGGTGTGTCTGTTTAAAGGAACTCAATGTCTCAAAGAATTTGAGACAAAAATGTGACCCTAAACAGGCAAAATAAATAAATAAAAGGATAATTATATTAGATGCAACATCAAATAAAAGACTCCCGAGATTTCAATTGAACTCAAAACACACTAACTGAACTCTAAATAAAAATCTTAAGCCATTTGTCCTATTCTTTTGAGTATTGTATGAAACCCGCATAATTATACACCCAAATTAACCCCTAACTCGATTGTTAAAGCCGAGAAAACACGAGCATCTGCGTTACATCAGAGCTCTGAGACAGAACCACTGCTACACACACACACACAGAGAACTTGTTTGAATCATCAGCATGTGCAATTCACCTACAACAAATTCCTTTGAGCTTTCTCACACTCATGGATTGAACTGTATTAAAGGAATCCACGCTTTCATGTAGAGACACAAACTGGTGTGTGCGCGCGCGCACACACACACACACACACACACTCACTCACACACCCACCCACTCTGCTTTATGTTTTGAACAATGGTAGTTATGCAGAACAGAGATGATTTGTGAGGGTGTAACTGTGACAATAATGGCTAATGAAAGCAGCGCTTAAGGAGGTGTGTGTTAAGGACGATGCTATGAAATAGACATTTACAATAAGGTGGAAAGCAAAAGGACAAGATACTGAGGGTGTGGATGAAGTAAGTCGGCAGTGCGGTTGTATGCGAAAGTATGCGGTGACCCCATTTTCACCTAGGACTGTCATTTGTATTAGATCTGTATTAGATCCTAGTTTATCTTTATGTATTTAATCTATGTAGTGCTGAATATCTATAATATTCATCTTAATATTACTGATTTGTTTTTTTGTGTACACAAAGTACACTATATGCTCTGAAAGTATATGGACACCTGACCATTTTTGGAAGCACAGAACTATATATGATGCCTTAGTAATTACAGAAATTTTATCATTCCACTCAAAGTAAAGTAAAGGAAAATGTTCCATGCCCCTGTGCATAAATCAATGATTATGAAAGTCTATGGTCTGAAAACTGGAGTGAAATAACTCTATTGGCCTCCACAGATGCCTGGCCTCAACCCCAATCATAGAAATACAGCCAGAATGCTTAAAATACTCATTTTTTTTAAATAGCAAATGGATCCATCCATCCATCCATCCATCTATCTACCCAACCATCTATCTATCCATCCATTTATCCACACAACCTTCTAACCACCCAACCATCCATCCATCCATCCATATCTATCCACACAACCATCTATCCATCCATCCATCCATCCGCACAACCATCCATCCATCCATCCGCACAACCATCCATCCGCACAACCATCCATCCATCCATCCTTCCGCACAACCATCCATCCACCCATCCGCACAACCATCCATCCACCCATCCGCACAACCATCCATCCACCCATCCGCACAACCATCCATCCACCCATCCGCACACCCACCCATCCGCACACCCACCCATCCATCCATATCTATCCACACAACCATCTATCCATCCATCCATCCATCCATCCGCACAACCATCCATCCATCCATCCATCCGCACAACCATCCATCCATCCACCCAACCAACCAACCATCCACCCAACCACCCACCCAACCAACCAACCATCCACCCAACCACCCACCCAACCATCCACCCAACCACCCACCCAACCAACCAACCATCCACCCACCCACCAACCAACCATCCACCCAACCACCCACCCAACCAACCAACCATCCACCCAACCACCCACCCAACCATCCACCCAACCACCCACCCAACCAACCAACCATCCACCCACCCACCAACCAACCAACCATCCATCCACCCACCCAACCAACCAACCATCCATCCACCCACCCAACCAACCAACCATCCATCCACCCACCCAACCAACCAACCATCCATCCACCCACCCAACCAACCAACCATCCATCCACCCACCCATCCATCCAACCATCCATCCACCCATCCATCCAACCATCCATCCACCCATCCATCCATCCACCCATCCATCCACCCATCCATCCACCAAGAATTTCTAATTTCTAAGAGGTCTAAGGTCTATGGTCTGAAAACTGGAGTGAACCCCAGTGGCCCTCCACAGATGCCTGACTGCAACCCCAATTATACAAACACAACCAGAATGCTTAAGACTACTCATTTCTTTAACATAAGGATCCGTATAAATGTGTAGCATGTACTTGTACTCAAACCTGGTCTGAAAGAATCAGTATCAATGTTCAAGACTCATGAAACAACAACATAGGTGCATACAGAACCATTGAATCAAGTGTGTGTTCTTACAGGAACTCACCATTGTTAGCGTGTCTGATGCAGTCCTGGAAAACAGCAAGCCACTTGGTCTGCTCTTTCTCAGTCCTCACAGTGAAGTAGTGATGGCGAACGTAGGGATGCCACAAGATCAACAGAAAGCTGGAGGCGCATTTCAGAAATGGGGAGGTTTCTCGTTTCGCCTTTGAGTCTACAATCCAAGAAGAATACACAACACATCAGGTTGGATGGCTGAAAGGAAACTGGTGGATCAGTGCTTACAGCTTTGATCAGAGAGTTGGGAGTTTAAATCCCAGCACTGCCAAGCTGACACCACTGGGGTCATGGACTTTCCTGTCTTTCCTGTCAGTCACTTCAGATTCAGCCAAATAAGCAAACCTGCACCAGAGGAACCTCACTTTGATTCAATATTTTCACTTTGTGGTCATGTCCTTACTGTATCACATCTACAACACCTGACTGCTGAATTATCTCCACTCTTGTTTGTGGTTTCTAAGTAAAGAATATGAAGAGATTAATCAGTGCATTACACATGCTCATATTTTAGTGCACTGTCCTGATCACACAGCTTGTTAAATCTATAATGAACACAGATTTTGAGCTAATTTATGAGTTGCTCAGGAGCTCCTGGTTACACAACTCCAACTGACTGTATATGACTGTAGAGAGGACATTCATAATCACACTCTCAGGTATTTATAATCATTTATTATCACACTCTTCAGTGTCACCCAAATGAGGATGAGGTTCTCTTTTGAGTCTGGTTCCTCTCAAAGCTTCTTCCCCTTTCAGCTAAGGGAGTTAAATAAATTCTAATATTAATGTTGAACTTTTGTTCTATATTTTTTATGATCTGTAAAGATGCTTTGAGACAATGTCCATTGTTAAAAGTGCTATATGAATAAAAATTGAAAGCTTTCTCTGCTCTCTCTATCTGAATTTTTCGTTCATTTGGCCCCTAAAAGACTATATATTTTCATTTTGAAAAGATTTCTAGTAAATCAGCCATGTTTAGCTAGCTAAGGGCAGAGAATGTGTTTTTATACCACAGGAATGCGGACTTTCATAAATTAATTACTTGTAAATTGAATTATTTCTATGTATAAACATTTTGTTTCAGTATTAATTTTCTGATAGAATCTCAACAGGCATTTTAAAATACTTTAAAATGTTAAATTATATAGTGCTCTAAAGCATATTTATAAAAAATCCTGATGTTATATTTTCCAGGTAAAGACATTTCCTTAGATATCAGAATAGACTGTTATTAAAATTTTTTATTTTTATTATTATTTTTTTTTAAACACCCCCTTTTTTTTTAGATCCTGCTATTATATTCCTCAACCGGTTTCACAAATATACTTGTTTTTCATGAAGTCATTAATGTTTCTGAACTTTAAATGCCAAAAATGCTTGAGATTGCTGCAGCTTTTTTTTTTTTTTTCATTTTTGGAAAGCACAAACAAGATTCTTCTTTCGGACTAATACCCACGAGAACACATATAATGACTTTCATTAATACACATGTTCTGTCTACATGGTCAACGTGTTCACTTTTGCTATCATGGAATCCTGAACAGTTTGATTTTAAAGTGATTTTTGTGTATTTTTGACCTTAAGTTCCATTTTATACAAATGCATAAGCATGCTATCATACACTGACCATGCATAATATTATGACCACCTGCCTAATATTGTGTTGGTCCCTCTTTTGCTGCCAAAACAGTTCTGACCCGTCATGCACTGTGTATTCTGACACCTTTCTATCAGAACCAGCATTAACTACTTCAGCAATTTGAGTAACAGTAGCTCGCCTGTTGGATCGGACCACACGGGCCAGCCTTCACTCCCCACGTGCATCAGTGAGCCTTGGCCGCCCATGACCCTGTCACCGGTTCACCACTGTTCTTTCCTTCGACCACTTTTGATAGATACTGACCACTGCAGACCGGCAACACCCCACAAGACCTGCAGTTTTGGAGATGCTCTGATCCAGTCGTCTAGACATCACAGTTTGGTCCTTGTCAAACTCACTCAAATCCTTATGCTTGCCCATTTTTTCTGCTTCTAACACATCAACTTTGAGGAGAAAATGTTCACTTGCTGCCTAACATATCCCACCCACTAACAGGTGCCATGATGAGGAGTTAATCAGTGTTATTCACTTCACCTGTCAGTGCTCATAATGTTATGCCTGATCAGTGTATAATGAAGAAATGAAATATTTAACAGCATTTTGTAATGTGCAAAATAGAATAGAATTTAGTCTATTCTCTAATCTCTTGCCTCAAATGCATATTTTTAAATTATTTAAATAATTATTTTAAGAATTCAATTCAACCTGTATTCAATTAACTCTATATAACCACTCAGTTAAGTAAACTAAATGGAATTAATTTTAAGTACTAATGCACTCAACTCTGTTTAAGAACTAGGGCGTATCAGGGTTTGTTATCCAAATTCCAGCTAGAATACACATCTTCCTCATCCTGACTCATCTCTCAAACTCATACACTCTCACACTCATCCCTCACCAGGCAGGCAGCTGCTCAGCAGGTCCAAGTACTCATCCATGGAGGTCAGGACTTTATATCCAGCACAATTAATGACTCCTCTGGGATGGAGACCTCTTTCAAAAGCCTGAGGAAAGAGATAATGAAGATATAAATTTCACACTATTGGGGCATGTTTACACGTCAGAGTGTTAATTTGACGCCATATAGCACAATTAATTCTTCATTTTTTTAATCTTTACAAATAAACTGATATATAAAAATGTATTTGTAAGCAATAATGAAGAGAACAGATGCCTGTGCACTTTATTCTGATGTGAAAGCGGAATTGTTTCGAAGGACATAAGCAGTAACACTACTATAACATCAGGTCATATGACCTCTGTAAAAATTTAAGTATGTAAATAAATGAATGAATTGTAGAATAGTTTTATTCAATTTAGAAGCGCAAGAGTTTTCTCACCAGTCTGCTGTCGTAGAAGCCGATATTGTAAGAGTTGGCCACGTATATGAAGCGGTTCCTCCATTTCTTATTCTCATCCAAATACTGAAACAGATCTCCAGAGAAGATGCATTTGTCCTGAAGTGGATCCTGAATTTAAAAAATAAATAAATAAATAAATTTTATATTATATATATATATATATATATATATATATTATAAAGTTCTTCCTGTGCTGTAATTTTTCTAACAATCTCACAAGAAAGAAATGTGACAGAAAAGCTACGATAACATTCTTGCAAATTTTGGTCTGAAGACCAAAATAGCCAGTCTTGTGTTTTTTTCCCTCCAGGCTGGTGTATAATAAGAACTGGGCAGCAGGCCTAGGAGACAAATTGTATGCTATGTACAATTTCTATGTGCTTTTGTTTATGTCTGGTGCTCAGAACTCGAGATGGAGATGACTAGCGCTGAAGCAGGGCAAACTGAGCAGATCTGTCTTACTGAAAGCTGCTGTCTTTGGCACATCTGACCATCATTCATAACAGTCACGCTGTCCGAATGCTATTCGATCTGCATTCATATACAAATTTATAATTTTCCATATACATTCTTCACTTTCCTACCTGTATAGAAAACTCTTATTATTGGATGGCTGTATTCTATTTTTATGACACAGACAGTCGACAAAGCATAGGTATGGAAGTTTTCATTTGTGTGCATGTCAACTGTAACACACTGTAACTGATTGTGGAAAGTTCAGGAATTCTAATCTGGCACCAGTAAATATGATGGTATCTGTTTGCATACTGTGGTTTATATTTTTACTGGAATACTGGATTATACTCTTAAAATAAATCTGTTCTGGGATCATAACATGGCCATGGATTTTTTTTAACGCTGGAAAGAAAGCAAAACTGCAGATTGTACAGATATTACTACTGCAATGGGTTTCCTTTTTTCTTTAAAAAAATAAATAAATAAAAAAATAATTAGATCCCACTTTCCCCCAAATTTTCCTCCACAGAGACTTTGCATGTTCAACATCTTTGTCTTGCTTATTTTTAAATGTCTAAGTGCATCATTAAAATTGGGGCATGAAATTTCTAACTTTTTTAGCTCCGCAAATGGGTGCCTTTATATGTTTCCATATTTTCCCAGACATCTTTCCATGAACCCTGTGCTACTAGGAATAAACCACACACCAATTAGGCATAAACGGGAGGTTAGACATAGTGCTGATTCTGCCATTTATGATTTATGCATAGGGATTTGATTGTCCATATCAAAAGAAAACAAACTTCAATTCAACAGACTCACCAGATCACCACAATGAGCTGAGTGTAAATGAACCAGAGATGGTGAACGGTAGCCACGTGAAAAGTTTATTCACTTGAAAAGGGTGGAAGTGCGGATGAGGACGTTACCTTGCGGTGTAAGAGCTGCGACTGCATGTTTCCTCCTCCCTCGATCTCGAAACGTACGCTGTTAAAAAGAGCCACTGCATACTGCTGTCTGTAAATCTTCCCGAACTCTGCCATCACATTTCTGGTGTGAGCTAGAACACACACACACACACACACACACACACACACACACACACATTATCAGGTTGTAAAAGAAAAAAAGTTTATAACAAATTTTTAATCAGAATGCTGGTGTGTATGCTTGTGATCATTTATTGTATGTAAAGAACATAAAGTCCTCTCTCCAGGGTGCATTTATCTACGGAAATTGCTTTTATAACAATAAGACGAAATGACACGTGCGATCCCTTTGACACACTTCAAAGCATTTGTTTTGGCTGCACACATCCCACAGACCCAGAGTTAGACAGATATGAAGCATGGAAGAGGGTCTATTGAGAGTCATCCCGGCATTACAATGGTGTGTGTGTGTGTGTCCTTCTGTAGGTGTATGCATCCTAGCTCAATCTTCAGACAAACTCTACACTC
The DNA here is from genome assembly GCA_033459395.1 of Hemibagrus guttatus. Taxonomy (NCBI): domain Eukaryota; kingdom Metazoa; phylum Chordata; class Actinopteri; order Siluriformes; family Bagridae; genus Hemibagrus; species Hemibagrus guttatus. Next base: position 6,173,158 of record JAUCMX010000014.1, on the reverse strand, counting down.
TGATCATCAAAGCTATAAAACAAGTATTCAGTTAAAACTGTTCTAATGTTTAGAAACCTTAAAAACAAGATCAGGAGATGATAAAACTTTTATTTATTGCTCTGTTAACATCATGGTAGCATTAATGGATATTGTCATGAAAGATCAGAGTAGGTAAAGTGAGATATTTTAGTAATTCTTCTAGTATTTCAACTGTGCCAACAACATCATAAAAATAAGAGATAAAGTAAAAGAAAAGACTTAAGAATGGTAATAAGTACATAGAATGTGTGAAAATGTATTTATATATAAGCATATTCAAGTAGTAAGATGCAGATGCTCATTGTAAATGTAAAGTGTGCAAGGGAAGGTGAGGAAATGTCTTTCATTTATAGCAGGGTTGATTTTGTGTAGTTTGCTTATGTTATTTTATTTTAGAGTTTATTACTGGTTGGAGGTCTAATATGATAATCTGTGATTCCCATTCTAAAGGCTTGAGATGATGAACTTCACTTTCTGAGTCACTACTAAACATAAGGTATGAAGGTGTTATTGTGTCATAAAATATTCCAGCCAATCACAGTCCAGTATGCAAATGCAGGCATTTTACTCTGCCTTTTCTATCATCTTCAAAACAAGTTGTGTGATTTTTTTTTTTTTTTTTTAAACCCAGGATAAAACAAGGTTGCTAAAAGACTCCCACAAACAGTGTTGGACAAAAAGAGATATAGTTAAGGCCCTAGATAATTAGGCAAAATAATGCCTGAAGGGAGAAATAAACTAATATTTGCATGCTTAGTGTGTCACTTACATAACTAGGAAAAGCAATTTATTTCAAATACCAAGACAGCTCATTGTCTCAGCCCTCGTTTGACGTTCCTTATAATGGCAGTAAAACAAGTTCAACATTCCTCTCAAAATGACTGTCTGCCTATGGCTTTGGATGTGACTCAGAGCCAAATCATTATAGGTGGTCTGGTCAGATAGTGTGTGTGTTCATCAGCAGGAAGGAATCAACTGTTCGCAGAGGAAGAGAAGGAAGGTTCTGTGTATATGTGTATGTGTGTCTCATATAGTAACGTCCTTTATCCTCTAGAACTAAATACCGGTGCCTTACAGTGCACTAATCTAAACATTTTATTGTAAACACACACACGCACATACAAAGGTATAGTCGATGTTACTTAACATTTCTCCTGAATTGTTTAATGGTTTGTCAATTTGTGTGTTTGTGTATTGCAATTCCTTTGCACATGAAGATAACATGCAGTTTATCATGTAAAAGAGGAAAGCCTGGATTTCCGAAACACCGCTTCTCTTAAAGCCAACAAACCTGCGAGGTGGAAAACTGAAGCCAACACACATTTGATCCCGAGGAGAAAACTCCTTGCTGAAAAGCATCTCAGAATAGACAACACATAAACCTTGAGTTTCCTTTACCCAACTGTCCAGTACAGCCTGTGCCCAGTGTAGCCTAAGTAGCCTAGTGATGTGGTAGCTTAGTGGTTAAGGTGTTGAATTACTAACCGGAAGGTTGTGAGTTTGAACCCCAGGTCCGCCAAACTGCCACTGCTGGGCCCCTGAGCAAAGCTCAATTGCTCTCAATTGAGAGCAACAAAAGTTGTGTAAAATAAAAGTTGTGCCCTGTATAAGGGTGACTGTCAAATGCCGTAAATGTAAATGTAGCTTCATATACCAACACACTGATGTAGCTGAGCCTTCTCTTGGTTCTGTATTCTGAGATGCTTTTCTGTGCACCATGGCTATAAAGAGTGGTTATTTGGGTGATCGTATCCGTCCTGACAGCTCCACAAGGTTGTTTCCCTCCACAACTACAACTACCACTCACAGGATGTTTTGTGTAGTGCATACTGAAAATTCTGTAATACTGGAACCAACAACCATGCCATGATCACAGAGAACACACTTTTTTCACACTTTATATTAAAATGAACTAAAACTCTTCATATGTATCTGCACAACTTTATTCAGAAATGACTGGATGATTGAATAATTGCAAGTGTATGCTGTTATCATCCATAATTGTTCATTATTGTGGCCATAACATTCAGCTGTACGCCTTTCCACCAAACGTCAAGTCATTCTGCCAACCTGTAATCAGTGCTGCTGGAGCTCGCTCATTAATAACCGCATTTATCCCTATACTCAAGCCCCCTAGATATTAATCAGGCTCCTCCGTACCAGGGTGTGTGTGGGTGTGTTGATTCAGCTGCCCACTGCGTCATTACCTCTCTAGGGGATGCGCATTAATAATAAATACCCCTCGGTCCTGTGAGCTCCCTCACACTTGATTAATTTCAATGTAGAAAGGGCTGACTAACCTCCGCTCCCTCATACCTGCACCCTGAGTCAGCACCATTTCACTCATTTACTCTCACACACAGATTTAGCCACAGCAGAAAAAAGAAAGAAAAAGAAACTATGAAGCCTAAAATCATTACGCTTGTTGATCACAATTCATTTAGTCAGTTGAAGAACAAAATTCTTAAAAAAGTTTACAGTCTTCCTTCGTAGATCTTTTATAAAGAGAATTAGATTCACACAAATACAAATCTCATCAATTAGTAAAGAGAGAGTCACTGTAGTAGTGTGAGGGGCATGTATGTACCTGCTATCTCTCTAACTCTTTGTCTCTCTTTCTTTGTCTCTCTTTCTTTGTCTATATGCTGCTCTAAAGAGTTCAGTTTATGAGAGATGCCTTCAGGTCCTGGTTGGAATTTCCTGTGGCTCTTCTTCTGACCTTGTGTGCATCCACCTGAGCCATCCTTAAAAAAACTAAAGCCTTCGTTTCCCTACTTCCTGTCTATCTGCTCTGACTTAAATATTCAACAATTTAACCAAAAACCAGGATACACTCCACATAAACTGCAGAAATAAATCTGAAATTTCGATTCAAACTAGTGTCTTTCACCAAAAATGAAAAAAAAGGAATTTGCGTCCGTTTTATTGTGTTCATGTTCAGCATTGAATGTCTGTCAATTTTTCCTGGATTTTTTCTAGCCTACTACGGGTTAATATATTCATAGAAAAAGTCCCCCCCCCCCACACACACACACAAATGTTTCTATCTTGAAAGTAAATTATGACATCAAACTCATTTCTGCTCTCTGAGATGCCCCAAGTGCTTCCTCATCTAAAATGTGCCATCTTCAACCACTAAAATTCTGTGTAAGGTTAAACAAAATGTAAATGTCTCGCACTGAAAGCCAACAACGTCCTGACTCCTTTTATATCAGACTTGCGACGATAAAACAATTCATTTGTTTAATATGAAAGAAAAAGTCGATTCCTATTCAGAAAGTAACGCCAGTGTACTGATAGAAAAGGTTAATATCTCTGTTAGTGCGTCATCTATAATGTATGAAGCTGAATGGAACGTGTGTGTTAAGCTCCGTTCACAAGCCTCTGAAATTGTCATGTCAGTAGGTGCTCCTACTATTGGTTGTCATAGTAACAGTGTTTATCAGTGGGTGGAGCAACTACATTCCAGTTGACAACAAATCAGTTTTCTTGCTGTTGAAACAAAACATTCTGGAGAGAGACTCGGTATAATTTGGTGTTTGTGTATAAAATTCAGCAGTGTGTATATACATCAAAGCATAAGAGATGAAGGAGAAGTAGTGTGTGTGTGCGTCACTCCCATTGATGATCGCTCTATATTCACATAAAGTTCAGCTTTTCTCACTTTCTCACTTCTCCGGACACACCCACGCCTTTTCGCTAACGCTTGCAGTCTCTCATGTTGGTAGAAATCACCAGCTGTCCTTTAAAATGAACAATCGCTGGTCACTTTGTCGCTGTGAGTGTGAGTGTATGTGCTGTGTATGTGTGTAAACGCAACGTCACCCTCAAGTCAGATGCAGATACTGGATACAATACAATCTATCAATAGTTAACCGTTATCCCGGAAAGAGCCACTACACTTAGAATTGAGAAGTTTTATTATAGGGAAAAAGAAGTTTTTGTTGATTTGTAGAGATGCTAAGGGGATGACCTTCTATCTTAGTAATGCATCACTGTGTTAAAAGTTTGGACACATTCATCCTGCCTGAATAATTAGTCAATATCATTTACACAGACAAAGCAGTAGGTCTGGAAAAAAAAAAAAAGAAAAAAAAAAAAAAGAAGGATCAACTCAGGAATAATTTTGGGGTCTGGCAACAAGTGTTTGTGGTAGGAACAATATTCTATTTTTCACTTGAGCAATTATATCTAGAGAGCAGACACTCACTGCTACAGTTACACACACACACACACACACAACCAGCAGAGAACCCTGAGCTCACAGCCTGGCCACATTTCATTTCCCATTTCCTGCGTCTCAGACTCATGCACTCTGTAAGCTTCCTACAGAGCTGCAATAACTCCGGCTCAGTGACAAACTCTGATGTTTAAAAACCTGAACTTCTCGCCAACTGACCCCCCTCAGTCAAGAAGCTCACTAAAGCATGTCTGTACACGCAAAGGGTTCAGTCTGACACCTGGGAGACTCACCAGACCTTACACACACCATAACAAATTGGGTGAATACATGGGATATCACATTAACATCCGTTCCAGTGAGCACAAAGATGTTTAAAACACACTTTATTCTCTTTCTAGAGGTTTAGGGTTATATGCATTTTGAAGATCTAAGAATTGTGGAATTATACAAGTCAATTAACACATGAGCTTTACTGTCATACAGTTTATATTAAAGAAATTCTACAATTTTTCTGCTAAAATCATTTTCCTACATTACCTACAATGCTGTTTGCTGTAGCTGTCTCTACCTAATTAAAAGGCTAAGTGTTGACCAGAAGGTTGTGAGTTCAAATCTCAGCACTGGCACCATTGGGCCTTCAAGAGCTCCTTAACTCTGTGCTCAGCTCTATAAATTAGACAAGGCTCTGTATAAGCCAAATACCATAAAAGTAAATGAAAGTGATGCAGCAGCACTTTAGTACCTCAGTCTTCCCAGCTCTCTCATCTGTACAATCAAACGGCCTTCAGCTTTCATTTTAATGCAGCCGTCCATGCAATCATGCTTATTCTCTCACAGACTGCAAACTAACTGAAGTGAGAACTCTGCACAACTGCGTCATATTCTGTAGATTAAGAAAACATTAACAACATCTTGGAATATTGGATTTCTCACTATTATGAGATCGAATGTTGCTGTACAAAAGTGAGTGAGAAAAGAATCTCTCGCTCTTTTGTTTTTTGGCGCTAAAAGAGAATTTTTTCTAATATTAAACGCCATTGTCACTTCACTAGTGATGTCTTTCTGTGACAACCCCCAAATCTATCACTGGAATAACAAAAATACAGCACTACCTGACAAATCAGTCCCAACATTTCATTATAAACACATGGAATGTGTTTCAGCTCACTTACCAAACTGACAATGACTTTTCAATAGACATTTAAAGTTCCATATGGACAAATGGACATCTCTGACATTACTACTACTACCACACTCATATTCATACTGTTCACACCTTCCTGAACCCAAGCTGCAACTTTCTGGATAGTTTGAATATTATGTTCCATCATTCAAGCATATTTACATTTATTTATCATTCATCAAACCTATCTGACAAAGGCTTTTACTGAAAGGGAGCGAACAGGTGAGGCAGATTTCACGTCCGCTCAAAACGAGGATATAAGTGCAGACTTAAGCAAGTGCATGGACAAGAGAGGGAGTAGCAACTCAACACAATAGCTGGATTAAGTACTAGTGTGCATGAGTGCTGCACATATTAGCCACAAAGCAAAAGAAAAGTCCTGCTATAAATTAGAGTTTTTATAGAGTGATATTCCACAATAAACACTATTAACGCTGATTAATTGAGAGAGTAGTTAATTAAAATGGGATAAGAGTATACATTCATTCATTGTCTGCCGCTTATCCGAACTACACTCGGGTCACGGGGAGCCTGTGCCTATCTCAGGCGTCATAGGGCATCAAGGCAGGATACACCCTGGACGGAGTGCCAACCCATCGCAGGGCACACACACACTCTCATTCACTCACGCAATCACACACTATGGACAATTTAGAGATGCCAATCAACCTACCATGCATGTCTTTGGACTGGGGGAGGAGACCGGAGTACCCGGAGGAAACCCCCGAGGCACGGGGAGAACATGCAAACTCCACACACACATGGCAGAGGCGGGAATCGAACCCCCAGCCCTGGAGGTGTGAGGCAAACGTGCTAACCACTAAGCCACCGTGCCCCCCCCTAAGAGTATACAATTCAACATAAATGTATACGCCCAGGCTCAACGGGAGGGGACAAGACTGTAAAGCATTTATCAGACAGGATTTATGACAATACTGTAGATTAAACTCAAAGCTGGTTTCTGATAAGTGTTTAAAATCAGAAATAATAGAAGCAATGTGCACTTTTATTTCATTTTTTTTGCTTGGAAAGAGTTTTAACTTTGTACCTTCATATTCGTGGGAAGGTGCATGTGGAGCAGCTTTAATGAGCTTTTAATGCTTCAGAGGTGTATTAGTGGCCCTTATGGTCCAATTATGTACCTTGTGTACTCATTTCCCAGGCGAAAGATTAATCTTCACGGTACACCCTTGAAGGTACAACACCAGCAATTACAATTACAAAAAATATAGATTGGACTAGTTTGAAATTCCAGATGATTATAGGGAGCCAGTTCCTATTTAATTAACAAGACAAATTGATGGTAAATATAAAAATTTGTGTCCTACTCCTCAGGGCCATACCTCTGATGGCCCATGAACTGAACAGCATCCACCTGCAAAGGTGTGTGTGGGTGTGGGTGTGTGTGTGTGTCTTACCTGTAATTATCTGTCGCCTTCCCTCGTCCAGGTGTGTAGAAACTATATCCCCCATGATGAAAATATACTAAAACCAAAAAAATAAATAAAAAGGTTCCAGAGAAACTGGTCCTTGCAATGAGTTGTTTTTTTGGGGTTTTTTTTTTTAAAAAAAAACCGGGATAATTAGTGGAAACTATTCAAAAACGTAAAATAAATCTCCTCGGCTCCTTCCATGAGAACACACCAGACACTTCAAACCAGCAAAGTCAATAAACTTCCACAGGTGTGTGATAAAGTGCAGTCGAAATCCACAGCCTTTTCTTTCACTTAGAGAGGAATGGAAAAGGTTGAGCTGCTATTCTGAATACTCAGTGAGCAAAATTACAGCTTTGCTCGCTCACTCACTCACACTCACTCACACGCACACACACACGCACACACACACACTTACCCACACTGTCTCTTTCTTTCCATGAGAGTGCAGACTAGTCTAACGTGTTCAACAGGTTGCCAAATTGTTGCATAATTCTCAGCCAAGTATTGATTTGAATCTCATTCACCATACTTTTTCAACTTTTTCTTTTTTTTTTTTTTTGACTTTTTCAAGCCATCTCAGGTTTTTACAACTCCCAACAAATTCACGCTCACAAAGAGATTTCCTGTAGTCCAAACGTTATCAGAAATCTTCCAAATTTCAGGCATATAAATAAATCTGGCAACCCTGTGGATTAACCTGTGGTTGCGAGTGGGCGTGGCTTGTGGGTTGTGGCACAGAAAGCGGAAGGAAACTCCCTAATTTTACCACTCTACTTTTTGTATGGATTTGTATGAAATGTGTGCTTTTTTTTTTTTTTTTTTTTTTGAGTTGGACGTATGGAAAATATCTGAATTTTTATACCAGCTATCAAAATTGGACTACCTGCGGAAACAACATCATAAACAAAAATATGATTTGTGCAGATTGTTTATCAGAAACAAAACTGGCTGATGAGATGGATCACTGCATGGGTTAAGCGAAAACCGTTTTAATTAGTTATAAAGATATTTAATATTGTCGATTTGTAGTCAATAGGGTGGCATATAAACTAATAATAAATAATAGAAATAATTGAAAATGGCGAGAGGACGTATTCTGGAAATATAATACTGCCCTCTGGTGGACAAATATTGCAATTAAAGCGCTATAATCTACTAGAATATAACCTTAATATTTAATTTTATAGCGAATGAGCAAGAAATTAAGTTTAGATTTTTATTAAAATCACCATTTCATTTTCATTTCATATCTAAATGATATATTTTAATATATAGCACTATATATTAAATATGACTAGTTTGTAAATCCGAAAACATCTAACCATCCTCCCATAAATATCTGGCTTTAGGGTGACTTTACAGATTTGCTCAATCTTCATGGGACAGCAGTTTAGTCAGTGTAGAAAACCAGCCATCAGCATCATGGGAGAAGCAAGACAGAGCAAAGACACTACTGTTATGGAAGACCAAAGGTATCAAACACATATAAAAAACACCTGACTTGTTAACAGGCTGTACTCATGTCTGTCCATACACAACATTTTTACATTACAACTACAGAGGTTCACACCTCCAGGGTTGGGGGTTCGATTCCTGCCACCGCCATGTGTGTGTGGAGTGTGCATGTTCTCCCCGTGCCTTAGGGGTTTCCTCCGGGTACTCCGGTTTCCTCCCCCAGTCCAAAAACATTCGTAGAGGTTGATTGGCATCTCTAAATTTTTCATTTCTGGCATTTAGCAGACGCCCTTATCCAGAGCAACTTACATTTTTCATCTCATTTTTATTTATTTTTTTTTAATACAACTGAGCATTTTTTTGGGGATAAGGGCCTTGCTCAGGGGCCCAGTAGTTGCAGCTTGGTGGACCTGGGATTTGAACACACAACCTTCCGATCAGTAGTCCAATGCCTTAACCACTAAGCTACCACATTGTCCACAGTGTATGATTGCGTGAGTGAATGAGAGTGTGTGTGTGCCCTGCGATGGCTTGGCACTCCGTCCAGGGTGTATCCTGCCTTGATGCCCAATGACGCCTGAGGCACAGGCTCCCCGTGACCCGAGAATAGTTCGGATAAGCGGTAGACAATGAATGAATGAATGAACTACAGAGGTCTAAATACATCAAACTACTGCATTAAAAATAATGTAATAAGCTACTTAATAAACATTTTATATTCGCAGATATTGTGAATATAATGTACAATTCAGTTAGTCAGATGTATGTATATATATACATACATATATATTTAAATCCTACACAATTTAAATTAAGCATATACTTAAAAAAAAATCAGTTTTCTCCTGCCTACCTAATAAAGCCTGTATAAAGAATATGGAATACACATAGCATGGAGCAGGCATAGAATAGATCACAACAATATTTGTATTATCTATGTAGCTAGTGAAATAATTAACAGACAGCGCCAGCAGGGGGTTCTTGCCTTTTTATATTTGCATGCCATTAATGATTAGTTTGTGGATTTGGTCACCTGCCAATTCCCACCCACTCACCAGCCAGCCCTTCGTTATCAAACAACATCTACCAGTCATAGAGGATTAAGTCTAACCCCCTCAAGGCAAATGAAGCCAGCCAACAGCATCATTGCAAATTGCTGCTACATTACAGGCCAGTGTAACACACTCAAAGTAAAGTGTCTTCTGCATATATGAGCTGTCTACTGCATATATATCTATACTGCCTAGTGAACTGGATGACTTTAAATGATTATGTTTGGTTTGTAGTACCGTTCTATATTACTACTTTTGACTAGTTCCATGATTTGGGGTGAACAAATGCATTTTTTTTGTTCATTTGCCTTTAAAGGTACAATAGTAAAATTGTATCCCTTAAACCTGGCCTTTGCAAATGTTCAAGTTGCTGAGAAAACCCATTTGGAAAACTGACTCCTGGTCCAGAACGCTTGTTTGTGCTTAGATAAGCCTTTTGTCAGTCATTTTAAAGACACTATATTTCACAAACATTAGAGATCCTAAGGATGGAGCATTGTGAACATAGGTAGAAATGGGCTCAAGGAGTAAAAAAAATAATCGTCAAAACAGTTACACACCTAAGCCTGGTGTGGAAAAAACACTCTCTTTAAACACTTTAAACAAGAATCGTACCTACGGTGCATTTAAGCATTCTGTTTACAACATCAAATTTACTTTACACAACCCATGCCGTTGTGCTTAGTCAAGGTAGCACCAAGCGGTCCCTCCCAAAGTGGGCAAGTGCAATGCCTTACCAAGCACCCATGCTCCAGCTCAGCATGGTACAGTAAAAAAAAGCCAAGATGTTTCTGTGCTAATCAGACAATAAACAGATTCTAATCAAACCAGAGCTTGTTAAGAAAATGAAAAATCTATGCAAGTCTGTGAAAACTCTCCATTTTCTGACCTAATGTTTAGGCTTGTAACTCGTTTCTGATCTGCTGAGCATCCTGAAGCTAAATCATTTACATAAACGCACAGTATTGGATAAAGCACATGAGAGGATCTGCCAAAAAAAAAAAACAGTGCTGGAGTGCTGAAATACTTTGTTGGGCCTGCATTGAAACTGTAGTGTGCCAAGTGACATCCCGTAGTTTCTTTGTCCTGGTGGTAGTAAATTGCGCACATTTTCACCCCTTTGGCCTTCCATATTGTAGACAGCATCCTGTAGGGGAGGGGCGGGTGTGCAGTGACGTTTCCATCCGAGACTCTGCAGTGAGCCGCTCTCTGAGGACCCTATCCACACACACACACACACACACTTAGTCTCACACACAAACACAGGAGCGCAGTAGAGAGCAGGAGAAGGGAGGAGAGGCAGAGAGCGGAATATATCCTTAGCGTTCAGCAAGAGCATCATGGCACCCATTGGATTAAAGGCGGTGGTCGGCGAAAGTAAGTGGATTTGCATTTATTTCCTTATATATCTCCCTATATGTATTTTTTCTTAAAAATATCAATAAATATGTTTCCAATGAAATGCGTTGCGGACGTGCGTGTCCTCCGCGGTCCTTCATGCGCATATTGGTGGCCGCTTCCATGGATGCTGTTAAATAGTGGTGTGGTTTGGAGCAGGGAAGCTGAGATATTTGAGTTATTCTGGCAAACATGATGCAAACAAACACAATCTTTTTTATCCTTAGAAAACAAAAACAAACAAAAAACAAAAACAGCAACATGTCTACACAGAGAATTAGAGAAACGCCCGTATTTTTTTTAATAGACCTGAACGCACTAATGATGCGGCGTTTGCTTATAGCACTGTAACTATTCAATAAAAACATTACCTTTTGCAAATTAAAAAAATCCTAGATCCATTAGCACTGATGAACTCGTGATGTTGATGCAGGGAAGAAAAGTGATTAACATTATTCACATTTCAGCCTCACCCCTGAAATAAAGGACAGGGATAGCGATAGGGGTTAGTCATCACCCCCATCACCATCATGTCCCACAGCATGAATCCTCTGCACTGAACACATCATATGTCGTAAAATTTGCACAGTTATAATTGAGATCTCTTTTTTCTCCATCCCCGGATGCTTGTGATAAATGGCGGAATGGTGCAGGTGGTGGATGGGAGAGCAACGCACAAAATGCGCATCTCTCTGATGCCTGCTCTTTCCGCTCCCATTATTCATCTGCTCATACATCATGCAGTGACTAATGTGCGAGTTAATTCAAGAATAATGTAACACACCGTCAATGACCATTTCCTCAATTGATCAAGCTTCCACTTTAAGCAAGCATCCTTACAGAAATGAGAAATGATGTCTTTAACCCCTCCCTTATGGACCCGAGGCCTCTGAATTGCAGTCAACATCCTTTATAAATATTCTATATAATGTACTCTACTGAGAGATCAGATGAGATCAGACTGACCTATCATAGACATCTTCACTCTCAAATCTAATTCACCTTGGCTTGGCGTATTGGCATGTTTTCACCCGTCCATGTATTATTATATTTCTTAGTCATATTAAATGATGCTAATTTTTCAGTAAATGATGTACTAACCCTGAAGCTTTTTATTATTCTGAAAGCATTCACTAGGCTGTATTCACATGCTGATTATTTAGTTACAATGCTTATAACGAGTTATAAGTCCTAGACATGACGGGTTTGGAGTCTGCTTTGTGTTATAGCGTGAATCGGTTTGTTTGAATCGTTGCTGTTTTCCGCAGTGAGCACCTCCACGCCTTTATTAAGGCTGTGCCGTGGATTAATGTGGTGTTTAATGTTCATTCTGGGTGATGATGGCGGTGCATTTTTTCCCCTCTCTTCTCGTCCAATTTATTGGACGCGCTACAAACGTCGCCTGCCTCAGAAATGGATCCTTCCCGAAAACGCATCGGTTCTTTTTTGAGTGAATCGATTCTCATGCACGAACGGAATCGGAGGGGGTTTCCACCTAAGAACAAATGAAGTCTTGCTAAAGCGTGTTTTTTATGTGTGTCTCAGTGTGTGTTGAATGTGCACCAAGGTGCTGTAATGCTCAGTGACCGTGGAATGGGACCATCCATACATTTTCTGTACAGCTTATCTGACACAGGGTCAGAAGAGACCCCGGAGCTTATCTCAGGGGACTCAGGGCATGAGGAGGGGTGCCAACCCATCACAGGGCATAATGTGGACAATTTAGGGATGACTATCAGCCTAAATGTCTTTGGACTGGGGGAGGATACCTGAGTGCATGGAAGACACACCTGAAGCATGCAGAACATGGAACTGATCCCAGAGGTGCAAGTCAAACACACTAACCTTAGTGTAATGAACACCAATATATAGTTTATCTAAATTAAATAGCAAAATAGTTTTGAAGAGTCTTTAATTTTATAGGTTTATGGGATAAAGATTAATATTGAACAGTGTTTGGCCATTTAAATGTTCCCCTAGAAAGTATAGGTCCAGCCCACTGTGGCTGGTCTTGATCTACAGTAGTAGCTCACTACTTAGAGTACGAGCTTACAAAGATGGTTTGTCAGAACGTTTTTGGCTAATCATCTTCCAGCACACTGTTCCCTTTTCTGATCATCTCTTGACTGACAAATAAATGATTAGAGTATATTCATTTTGAAGAGGGTTATGTGGGACTTTTCAGATAAGTGTTTTACCAACTTGGGGCTGTTCAATATCAGAATGTCTTGCTATCTCTGTTCGGCTGAGAATGCGATTTCATATTTATACACCATTAGGGCTTGTAAAAGTGGTGAAATATTTAACTAAACTCTACCGTTTAGCTATAAACTTACCATTCAGACAAATCAGTCAGTCAGATTTGGTTAATTGTTAATTGGATTTGTTACTTTACTGATTCAGACCTATCTTGACATTTAAAGCTTGCAGAATATTATTCATATTAATATCATGGATCCCCTGGCTATGACTCACGGACCCCAAGGTCCCTGAATGACACTTTGAGGCCATCATACCCTGTGCTTGTTAAAGAGATCATTTTTAAAGGGTTAATATTGGAGATGTAATAAACTTACACCAGCAAGACTGTTCAGGACATGGGGATTTTTGAAGTATCCTTCGTAGTATGGCTATGTTCTTCAGGTTAGTGGTGCTTTGAATGGGAAAATATGTTGTTGTGGAGGAAATTACAGTAACCCAAGCGGGTGCGTGCGTGTTGATGGGTTTGAAAATTATTTTTATTGTGAAATGTGGATACAAGATACTATCTTTATCAGCTCACCAGCTACAGTTGCCTGATTACGGGGGGTAAAGTTGAGAACAGATGATGCCATTACTTTTGTCTTGGAGAAATTATAGATAATTATCTTAAAATGTTGATTCCTGAGTTGAGGCTTTTGTATGAGATTAAATTTGCAATACACTGTATGAAAGTGTAGCTGTATAATTAGCTATAAGGAACAGAATGAATCTTTGTGACATTTTAAACAGGCATGGCACTCCAGGGCTAATTTGTGGTGGAATTTTGGTCACTTCATGGGGCAGGTCTACTAGGTGCTGACGCTGTTCAAAATGGCAGACGACACTGGTGGACAAGATATCTTATAAATGTCTTTTAAATTAGCCCACATTGTGCGATTTATTTTTCAACATAAAAAAAAAAATCACCGTATTCTGCTAGCATCACATTACGTGTATATTTGACGTCATACTTTATTCATGGATGGATTTGAAGGAGGAAGATGTTTCAGATTGCGTCTCATGAGATGTGGAGTATCTTTCATTCAAGAACTTAGCTAGAGCTTCGTAGCTGGCTAAGAAAACATCCAAAGAGGTAGCTAATGTAAGCTAATAATATATGGTGAGCTAGTTTGCTAGTTAAGTGCATTAAAACAGAGTAATCAAGTTATTGGCCAGTGCTTTGGTTATGAAATGTGGTGTTTTGTCGTTCTGGTAAGCGTCTTTATTTTCTCTCGATATATTTATATCTACAGTGTGAATGGATGGTGTGCTGATGACTTTGATCTGGTCTTTATTTTGCTCTTGTAGCTGTTCAGTGTTTTCACATACCTGTGTATTCTGTCAGCCAAAACATGTTGTGGTTAATGTGTGTAGTGCAGCAGATGGTGGGATTAGTTACACACATGGTGAAATGTCTTACTTTTAGATTTAGACTGAGGTATAAACCAAATGAAACTTGTTATTGGGGAAGTCAGTAAGTAGTAGGGTTTTTTTTCTTTGTTTTCTGGTTGTTGAACCTACCTGTAGTCTGGGCAACTATGAATAAAAAAAATTTATATCTCAGATCTGCTTGTCTTAGATGCCCCTACTACTGATTTGCTCAGATTTCTTTTAATGACATCTAAATGCTGTATATGTATAATAGAAAAGTAAATGAGTTGGAATACAACTACAGTGTTACTATTTCCAGTTAAATTGCATTTATTAGCCCAAAGTTTGTGATTGGGATGATTTTAATGATGAACACAAAGCTTTAGAGTCCTTGAAGACTTCCCTTCACAATATTGGGGCATTTTTAGTAGTAAATATGATTTTTGTTTTGTTTTTGATTCATTGATAATTAATAATATTGGTCTGTGATTTCAGGTTCTTCTCAGCACATTAGCAAACCCTTTTAACACTATACCTGAAAGACACATTTAAGACAGTTTTCATTTGTGTCGCGCTGTAAATTTACAAAACCGGATCAAACTGCAGCACAGAAATGAATTTGGCAACAGCATGTACACATTCCTGTATCTTAGTGCATCTGTTCATTATTAAATTGCAATATATTGTGCTTACACTGGCGTCTGCTTTAGGAAATTACATTCAAATTTGACCGCCAAATGTCTGAGTAGTATGTAGCGGGAACCTTCAGGGTTCTTACTACATCTACCCTGAAGGGTGTAGCATTTGGTACTTGATAACTTTAGAACCTTTTTAGTTCTTGAGTACTACTGGATTGATTTGGAGTCACTGATTGGTCAAAGATATGATCATAGAAGGACTCAAACAGCCATTTTTAAGGCATTTTTTACCTATTCATTGATTATTAAGTGTGTTTTTATATAAAATCCCTAGAGAGAAACTATCAGAGAGGACCATTTCCACACCTTTATGATCAGTCAAAACAATAAAGAACAGCAACTTTAATTCTTAACGCTCATCAAGTTTGCTTTCCTAACGGACTTTTGCTGGAAAGTGACGTAGCTGTTGTGTAGTTTGTGTCACTTTCAGTTATTTTACATTTAGTACTGCAAGCACTGGGAAACAACTTCATCCAGGAACCGTGTTCTTCCTTTGTTCAGGATAGTTCTCGTATCGATTGGTTCCTCAAAAGGTTCCAGATAAATAGTGATGATCCTTTAATGTGCCCTTGATTCTGTTATAGATTGAGGTTATGTTGTGTTATCATTGAACATGTTGCATTTAGCACAGCGCTAGGGCAATAATTAATCTCCCTGCAGGATCTCTGAGGAATACATTACCCAGAATTCATTGTGTGCAAACAGATTGCCTTTCTATGAAATCAGTCTTAGCAGAGAGCCCACAGGAGAGGTACATCAGACAAACTGATAACCGATAAGATCACTGAGAGACATGGTTGTGTCCAAGAGTTTCAGGCTTTGCGTTATTAATAGATATGTCAAATTTTCCAATCTGATTGGTCAGAAGTGAATTCTTTTATACCAGCAGCTGTACAGTAGTTCTGCAAGGTCTATATAAATTTCTAATGTGCTTTCAATTTTTAATATGTTTCAATAGCAACAGCTTACACAGGGACATGTATGGTGGGCGTACTACATGATTAAGACTTAATAATAAAGACATGAAATAAGATAATGATAAATGGATTTAAAATACCAATGAAGAGCATCTAATTGCTGCAGATGTTAGACAACATTAAATCTAACTCTAAATGGATAAAAAGTATGTGACCTTGTCATTTGCAGGGGATAATCAAGCATCACATCCTGTTTTGGATTATATTTCTGTAACTGCACGGTTTTACAGTCCTGATAGCAGGCACTGAAAGCATATGGGCTTCATACATATTCCATGAGGAGTGGTCTTGGATAGAAGGATAGAAACAGCCTGGGCTAGAATATAAGAGTTTCTGGTGGACCTAAAGTTAGGCTTTGGTGTTCTCACCACCATGGCCTGGGTTCTATTCCAAGCCAAGGAAACAGATCCAGCCACTGGGATCACACAACACACAATACAACGCACCCAGAGTGCTGGTAAACTGTGGAGAGGTTGCATCAGGAAGGACATCTGCCATAAAACGTGCCAAATTAAATACGTGGATCCATGATCTGCTGTGGTGACCCCTAATGTGAGCAGAAACAAGAAACAAAAGTTGTGCAGTGGATACACAAACCACTTTACTTCTAATGAAAACACATCTTAATGTAGAGGAAGTGGGTACATTATGTCAGAGCCACAGTGTTTTCACATAACTGCTTCTACTCTGGTAATGACTCAGCATGCTATAGAAACCTAGCTCACTGAGTGTGTGTGTTTGTGTATGTGAGTATGTATTCTGTCCTTGGACTCTATAGGCCTAATTCGAGCATCCTCTGTTATATCCCTCTCGTTGCTTCTCAAGGGCAGCGAAGCACAACCATAACAGGACAGTATCTCACACCAGAGCACACACTACCGTGGCGCAGTACATACACCCTAAACCAATCACCAAGAATATAACCTTCATATACATCACAGCAGGTCATCATCTGCAAGATTTACTGTCCCGCCTGCTGTGCAGTGATACAGGATCTATAAATATACAAGCAGCTGTCGGAGCTGAATTTCCAAGCGGTTGCTTTCGTATTGAAAACTGAAAACAGCGTGTGATTTTATTTCTTTTTTTCAGTTTAATATAAAATTAACGTCACAAAAATGGTTCTAGAAATAGCAACAGAGGTTATGGCATGTCTGATGTGATGAAAGCAACAGCTTGAAATCACCTTGGAGAGCTTAACAGTGGATGTACAGCATCCACATATTTTCTGGATTTTCTTCTTTTGTCATTGTGATTGCGGAAATTTCTGGAAGTTTGTCGAATATCTACATCAAAGTTCTGCACAACAATTTCTGCAAGCTGAAGAGAGAATTATATAATCCACCAAGTTATAATGATTTTATAATGATGGTTTTCTATTTAAATCTATACTTCAGCTGTGGACAACATTCAAGTAAAAACTAAAGCCTTATTCAGACTGGATTTGTTTATCAGGGGTACATTTGTAACCAATTTTCTCCTCAGTGAACAAACTCTCATATCTGGACAGAAAAAAAAAACACCACAAGAGGAGTAAGTTTCTATCAGGTTGTATATTCTATAAGCCTGGATGTTTGCATCCATATAAAGTAAGGCTATAACGTACACTGGAACCTCAGTATATGAATGCCCTCCCTTATGAATATTCGCCTTAAGAATTGAAATTTTGCAAGAAATTTGCATCGGCATACGAAGATTTCCGTCATATGAATAAACCGAATGCCAGCTAAGTTGCACGTACGTCCGGGAGCCGATCAAAACTTTTTGCGTCAGTAGAAAGCCAACCGAAGCGAGTTTACGAATTTTATGATTTTTTTTTTCAGTCAGCGAAAACAGTTTCAAAAGAGCCAACCCACGATACCTACATTGCCTTCGTTCAAAAGCTTTGTTCAAACGTGATTTTTCGCGCGTTTTATTGTTGACAGATTGGTGGTGTGGGTGGTCTGTTCTATTTTTAGCCCAAGCTTGGTGGCATGACTTCCTGTGAGAAGCCTTGACATGGAATGCTTAACTTGGGTCAGTTCTTTATAAGCAGCCATACAGTTTACACACACTTCGTATTGGTAATTTTTGGGTGGCTGGAACAGATTATCTGCGTTTACATTATTTCTTATGGGGAAATTCATTTCGCAATGCAAATATTTAAGAACTCGCCTCCAGAACGAATTGAATTCGTCTGCCGAGGTTCCACTGTATTCCTCTAGCTGCCATTACAGTGTCTCCTTTAATCAGCCTACAGGATATTTATTTTCTTTCCTTGCCAAGAATTTGGTTGACAGCCTTTTTTAAGCATTGATTTTTCTTTCAGGAGATGTTTAATATCTTGTTGAGTGTCACTGATATGAGCACTATGAGACTAAATAAGGCAAGTAGCAGAAGTCAGACATCTTTAATTCCAGTGCAAGGTGACATCTGCATAGAAAATCATAGCCTTGTGTGTTTAATGGGAGTAAAATGATCGGATGGTGCTGAGGTAACAAATAAACACCACCATGTCAGATCCAAGAGGAAATAAAATCACAGAGTAGCATGGGTAAAATAGGAAAATACCCCAGAACCCCATGTAAAGTTAATCCTGTTTGAATAGGGCTCACATATTTTCAACAGAAAACTCACGTCTACTCTCCTAATTTAAATAGTTCTATTGTATTAGATTTTCTCGTCTTGCAGAGATGCCCACATCTAGGCTATAGTTTAGCTGTTACAATTAACATTTTTGACCTCTTGGATATCTTGCAGCTACTAAAAGCTACGTTTCCCAGAACACACCATGGCCTACAACCATAACCACCACAGACTACACTTCTCAAAACACACAAACTGTATCACATTCATGTTTACCTGACTTTTAATCACACACACACACACACACACACACACAAAAAAACCTGCCAGATCTTTGGATTTGGATGCTGATCGATTTGGATCTCTCTCTCTGCAAAATAAACTCTCTCTGCAATTCATCAGTTTCCGCCTACATTACGTGACAAATATGGGAAACCGGAAACCTGAATATTTTAAACTTTCTTGGCTAAAGCAGCAGTCAGAGCAAAGATGAATAAAAATATCACTGAAGGTAAAAGGATGTGGGATGTGAAAGGCGTTCATTTGCTACTGGACTGTGATTTCACCAACCAAGAGCTGTTTATTATTTGTGCTGTTTTTCATTTACGCAGGTAGAATGGAATTGATTACATATACTCTAATGGATTCTGGGGTGAAATTCTGTTGTGTCTCTTTGCCTGTGAGGATTTTTATATCCTTTATAGTTGCCGTCACTGCTTCTGGGAATTGATTGACATTCGAACTGCCTGTGGCACGTCAGTGTTTCTTCCCCCAGTCTAATGTGTGAATGAGTGTGTGTGTTTTTCCCCCGCCTTGTGCCCCAAGTCCCTTGAGATAGGCTCCAATGTAGGTTGAGCGCTACAGATAAATGGATGTATTTTTTTTTTATTGTATATTTATGGTATATGGTATTTTATCCTTCCAGTTTTTAGTGCATTGTATGTTGTATTTATAAAGTTTCCTTTCCTTTCCTTTCCTTTCCTTTCCTTTCCTTTCCTTTCCTTTCCTTTCCTTTCCACATAGCCTTGCTTCTTCCTTCCCTACCCTACCCTGTCCCCTTACCTTTACCCTTTCCTTTCCCTTTCTTTTACTCCCATTTCCCCTTCCCTTATATGATGTTGGGCACTGTCGAATTTCATAATGAAAAAGCCATACTTAAGAGACATCTTCTCCTATTTTGTGATTAGTTGACTTTCAGAAGATTTCTGTATCATCTCATCTAATCAAATTGACAACACTAGTCACAAATTACCACAAGTGACTCTTCAGATCTACAGAACAAATAGCTGGCTGTCTTTTTAAGACGACAGACATGAAATCCTCCGAGACAGAGTGAAAATGGGTCGTGAAATCAGATTTAAGAGTCCCGAGGGAGCATGAGTGAGTGTGTAGGGGGTTAAATCTCCAGTCCTGTGTGTGACAGTGGAATAAGAAGAGGAGAGATCAGTGTCATACAATCGTACTGCAGCTATTTCACCCAGCAACTCGAACAACAGACCAAAACTGCAGCGGATGCAGATTATTCATGCAGGGATGGCAATCCGAGTCATATGTGCTGTATTTTATTATAATGTGCAGGTTTATTTGGCGTATAAAATGTGACAGGTTGAACAGAGGGAGTGTTATATCTGTGAGCACACAATAGCCAATAGGGGTTGCTGGGAGAGCTATTTTGTCTGTGTGTGCATGTGTGTGATAGAGAAAGAGTAGGTGGTGGTGAGAGAAGAAGTGAGACAGCTGGACAGTGTGATAACATCTGCACCTCTCTCTTAATAATAGGAAAGCTCTGATTACTAGAGAAAGTGAGTCAGGTTGCAGCTGGGTGTGTTGCGTGAGCGCTCGTACAGCAGCTGATTAAAATGTGCAGACAGCATTACATAATGACGAAGTGGTTCATTCGGAGAGCTGATCTGTCTTGAGCGTGAGCTACTTCCTGTCCACTCTGGGCTCAGACCTTTGTGTTTGCTCAGGTTTGTCCTCTGCACACCCACATCTGTTTAGACTGTGAGGCTTTGCATTGTACTGCTGCTCCAAAGAGGAAGAACCCCTAGAGGAAGACCGGCCCCTACATCTATCCATTCAGTCCATCCTGAACGTGCTGACCCCACCTGATCTCCATTCTCTCTCTCTCTCTCTCTCTCTCTCTCTCTCTCTCTCTCTCTCTCTCTCTCTCTCTCTCTCTCTCTCTCGCTTGCTCACTCACTCTCACTCTCTGTCTTGTCCTCTTTGTCTCTATGTCTTTGTCTTACCCCCTCTCTCTCACTCCCCCCCTCACTCTCTCTCTCCCTCTCTCTCTCCCTTTCTCTGTCTCTCTCTCCCTCCCTCTCTGTCTCACCTTCTCTTGCCTTCTCTTGCTTTCTCTCTCTCTCTCTCTCTCTCTTTATGTCTCTCTCCACCCCCCCTCCAACCTCTGTCCTTTCCTTTGCTTACACATCTATTAAGAGTTCAGAGGAAAAACAAAGGGCATTGAAATCTGCTTTCACACCAAGCATTTAAAAAAAAACAAAAAACAAAACAAAACATGTAATCCCATAGGAAACGACTACGAGGCGGGAGGAATGTGGGCTGCTGATAATAGAGATTTTGTAACCAACGAGAGAGAGAGAGAGATAGAGAGAGACAGAGAGAGACAGAGGTAGTGGGTGGATCTGTTTTATTTGCACAGTAATTTGAAGTTAAACTCAGACACATTGCGAAATTAGAAGTATTTCCTTTATAGTGCTAAAACTGAGAACTGAACTGAACTGAGCTACAGGAAAAATATCTCTCTAGTAGCTGTTTGTGTCTTACATGCATGTCTGCCTCGCACTTTTAGGGTTTAAAGCTTTGATTCTCGATTCCTGCCCTGTGTGGGTGGAGTTTGCATGTCCTCCCTGAGCTTTGGGGGTTTCCTCCAGATACTCTGGTTTCCTCCACCAGTCAAGAAATGTGTTGTAGGATGATTGTGTGAGTGTGTGTGATTGCGCCCTGTATTGGGTTGGACCCTGTCCAGGGTGTCCAGACTCTGTATAGGATTTTTTTTACATTTTGCCTAGGGTCTGCAGTGGTCAGTATCTATCGAAAGTGGTCCATGCAAGGCACAGTGGTGAACCGGTGACAGGGTCATGGGCGGCCAAGGCTCATTGATGCACGTGGGGAGAGACGGCTGCCCCGTGTGGTCCGATCCAACAGACGAGCTACTGTGGCTGAAATTGCTGAAGAAGTTAATGCTGGTTCTGATAGAAAGGTGTCAGAATACACAGTGTATGACGGGTCAGGGCTGTTTTGGCAGCAAAAGGGGGACCATCACAATATTAGGCAGGTGGTCATAATGTTATGCCTGGTCGGTGTATATCTGTATGTTCAGATATGTCTAAAGCTGCTTTGAGACAAATAATTGCTCTACATAAATAAAACTGAATTGAAAAATGATTCGTTCTGAGAATGCATATATTTATGCGTCTTGATTAAAAGTAATATCATGAAACACCACAATGAAACAAAATATTGTTTGGCTTAAACACTGAAAGGCAGAGGAACCTGGAACTGATGTCTGAGTCTGTAATTCAGATGCTGACACACACAAGGATGACGAATAAATGAGACAAACAATTGCATCGTGATGCTTCCTTTTTTTTTTTGTAATACGCAGCTGACATGGTAATATGAGAACACGCCTTTTTACCACACAATACACAAGCCTTTTCAAACATGTTTATACAGGAAGGCCTTTCACTTCGACAGGAGATCATGGGGCGTGACGTTTTAAATAATAGGATGTGTAGATTGATTAGTAGCTCATTATTTCATTGGCAGGAAAATAGCCTCCTTTTACACAAACCAGTGGAATAAACCTGGCTGCTACATCAACATCAATAGCTATAATCCATGTGCAGCCAGCTGGAGGGCTTATCTCCGTCTGTGTCAAAGAGCCAGAGATTATTTATTGTAACACTGCAGCTGGATGGTCAGTGCAGTAATCAGGCTAATTGTGGCTTTAAACACGACTCGGTTAAATCCCGGACTCACAGGATTACGAGCGAATATATGAGCAAATCGTACAGAGACAGACAGATTAGACAGAAGATCAGAAGTGGAATCAGCTACAGAAATAAACATCCTCTCTATTTAAACCAGATTAACTTTCCTTGTCCTCTGACCTTGTCCTGTGACACTATCTCAGGGTGATGGTGAAGATAGCACACCTTTCTGCATTTATATAATGCTGCCTTTTAATGTCCTTGAGCTTTCAGATCTCAGCTTTTCCTCTTCCAGGCTGCAGCGTTGCCAGACACGTACATCGAGCATGACGCCTGAAGTGATGGCACTGAATGATTTGCCGTTTTTAGCAACACGAGGCTAGTGTGGCTTTCCGTTTCATCTCCATTTCAGCCAGGTTTTAAATGGCATGAAATATATTCATTATATTTCAATACTGACAAAAATACAGTGATTGAGTTATGTTGCATGTAAGAAGATTACTGAGAAGCTTGTACTGAATATTAATTAGTAATAAATCAACAAATTCGTTTCGGATTGTTTGTATTGGGGTTTTTACAATGCATATTGAGAGAAACTAGACTCAAAGGGGAACTCTGGAGGCGAGTTCTTAGGGGCGAAAATTTGTATTGCGAAACGAATTTTCCCATAAGAAATAATGTAAATGCAGATAATCCGTTCCAGCCACCCAAAAATACTATAACCACTATGACCAATACGAAGTGTATGTAAACTGTATGGCTGCTTACAAAGAACTGACCCAAGCCAAGCATTCCATGTCAAGGGTCCTTACAGGAAGTTGTGCCACCAAGCTTGGGCTAAAAATAGAACAGACCACCCACGCTACCAATTTGTCAACAAAAAAACGTGCAAAATAATCATGTAGCTTTTGAACGCATGCCAAAGGCACCGTTGGTTTCGTGGGGGACTCTTTTGAAACAGCTTTTGAAAAAAATTACAATAAATTTTGTAAACTCGTTTCGGTTGGCTTCACTTGGCCTTCCACTGACACGAACAAGTTTTGAACGGCTCCCAGACATACGTGCAACTTTGCCGGAATTCGGTTTGGTTCGGTTCGTTTGTATGCCGAAAATTCTTCGTTTGCCGAAGCAAATTTCTTGCAAAATTTCAATTCTTAAGGCGAAAATTCATAATGGAGGGCATTCGTATGCCGAGGTTCCACTGTATGTTTAACATTTTGAAGGTGCAAATTATATTTTTTTTGTAAATTTTCTACCATATGTCTATCAGCTTTACACATCTGGATCCTAATACAGCGTATAACTAAGCTGGATTTTATTATTCAAGAACATTCAGATTTGTAATATGTCCCTTTAATCTCCCATTTCTGCCTTATAATAGTAAAGTCATTATCATGATTAACTTCATGTCTTATATACAGGGTTATGATTAAAGTCATAAACCTGTTCACATATTGTGCTTATGTTTTGAATGACATTGCTAACAATTAGTCTTTTAACAGAGTAATGATTTTTAGAACAGTAACCAGAAGTAGGGCATCAGTATGGATCAGACAGGTCTACAGGGCAGAAGGGTTTAGGAGCAGTGGCATCTCAGGAGCTTGAGAGAGAGAGAGAGAGAGAGAGAGAGAGAGAGAGAGAGAGAGAGAGAGGAGAGAGAGAGAGAGAGAGAGAGGACAGAAAAAGAACAAAAGAGAGACAAATTGAGAGTGAGAGATTGAAGTGCGAGAGTGAGAGATAGAAAAAGAGAGAGAGACAGATCGGGAGAGAGAAACAGCGAAAGAGCAAGAGAGAGACAGAGAGACAAAGTGAGAGACAGAGAAAGACGAAAAAAGTGATATATAGAGAGAAAGAGCAAGAAAAAGACAAAGCGATTGTCCAATAAATGATGTCTAGCTGTTGAAATAAAGCATGCACCAAAACCACACTTACATTTACAATGAATTGTTTTCAAGAACATTTCTATTATTTCTACATCTGAGCAATTAGTAATTATTATTATGAGTATTAAGGGCGTTGCTAGCAAACAGTTTGAGCAGCAGATCAACAGAGCTAATGTAGGCTGTGTGGAAATATTTGACAGCAAACAATTGGTGATCGCCGTTCACACTAACGACAAGGCGAGAGGTGTTGCTGCTTCACAGCTCCAGCCTCCCTGTTTTCCTCCTGAGTTTTTGTGTAGTTTCTCCATGTATGTTCTCTACTTTATGTAAGTGCTTCCTCCAGGTTCTCCAGGGAATGCTTTCTTCTCAGAGGTTTGATACATCAAAATACTGCTAGATACACAGGATTGCTATGGATTGGACCACCTAGAAATCATGAAGATGGATTTGGGCTGTGATTAATATAAACCGATTTATACTCAAGTCTCCATCAGTGAACAGCTGATATCTTCAGCAAGATAGACCATGTTAAAATGAATGAATGAATTTCCTGGTTACACAGTTGTACTTTTTGACTATATCATACACAGTAAGAGAAGGAAAATGATTTAGAATCACACTCTCCTGTGAATTTATCCCTTCCTGAAGGTTTCTTCCTCATATCGTCTCAGGGAGCCTCATCACTGTCTCATTAGAGCTACATTTGCAATATCTCATTTATATCCATATATTTCTCCAAAGCTGCTCTTTTGACAATAGCCGTTGTTAAAAGCACTATACTCCAAAAAAAGAAATGAACTTAATTAAATCCACTTGAGTTTTTGAAAAAAATAGGAAATAAAAACCTACATATGATAAATAAGATTGATAAATTAGAATAAAGGAATTTATTGCACAGTATCTGATGTTCATAAGCTTTTGACTACAGACATATCAACATTTAAAATTTATTTTTTTTTACTAATAATATATAACATTTTAGTTTTGGTTTTTTGGTGCGCTGTTTCATCTAAATGTTATTTTTCACCAGAAATGTTCGCATGGTAACATGAGCTGAAGTACATTCATTTTAAATTACAAATAAATGCAAATAAATGATTACGTATTACGTACGTGAGTTTTTATGTGATTCTTGCAGCAAAAAATGTCATTTTTCTGCTGCTTTTTTTCTTCTTCAAAATTTGCGGATTGCAAATTTGCAGAAGCTTGCAGATTTATTTATTTATTTATTATTTAGTTATTCATTTTTTGCTTGAATTGGCGAAATCACAAGCACAGAATTATTCTTTTAAACTCCTCCTAATGGAGACATACATAATCATAATCCTTCCTGTGACACCTGTACTCATGTTTGATGCATGTTTGAGCTTTAACTGAATGTGTTGTGAGGACACCACACGATGCTTCTTGTCCAAAATCTATGTAAAAGCTGCAGCAGTTTTGAAAAATTCCTTATTAAAAAATGATTTTCATGGACATCTATATGTATATAGGTGTGTGTGTATATACCAGCGAGTGAGCAGATCAGACATACATGTAACTGGATAAACAGGATATGAACAGGTGTGTGTATATGATTAAAGGGGATGTCTGCACTATGTAACAGAAAACATATTGTCTCGACATGACTAACAGCATTAATGTAATATAACCCCTGTGTGTGTGTGTGTGTGTGTGTGTGTGTGTGTATGTTTGGAGGCGACCACGGTCCTCATTTTTCTCTCAAACCCCAGCATTTATACTCATTCATGGGCCATTAGGCATGAAACTAATCAGCTTTCTGTTCCATGGAGGTGGAGGCTAATAGAAACTGTGACTAAAGTGACATCTTACTGCAGCTTAATAAAATCTGTGTAACATCACAATGTGTTTACAGCACTGATATATCACAATGACACGATATATGTCATACTTGTAACGACGGTCATGAAGAAAGGATTCCAAAAATGACTGAGTAGTGAGTTTGAGTTTTATGACATTTTATGACACACAGTGTTTTATTTTATTTTACAGAGATTATGAATGATGTGATCAAGAAGGTGAAGAAGAAGGGAGAATGGAAGGTAAGTGTTTCACTAAGCAAATGTAATTGAGCATGAATGTCTGGATCACATAGTATTGCATTTCTTTACCTCACAGTCAGTATCGTTTCTTGAGTAGCTAAAGGTTAATGACTTCATTTACTCAAATGGTCTTTCCTGCAAGTTTCATCCTGTTAATAAAAAACTGAAATGCTAACATTTTTTTGCTCCATCTACTACATTACATATTTCTGATTATTTTATTTTATATAGTTATTTCACTTCTTGCATATCATGCATAACTTCACTATATTGACAAAAGTTTTAGGACGTCAGCCTTTACATGCACATGAATGTAATATGGAGTTGGCCCACCTTTGCAGCTATAACAGCTTCAACTCTTCTGGGAAGGCTTTCTACAAGGTTTAGAAGTGTGTTTATGGGAATTTTTGACCATTTCTCTAGAAGGGCATTTGTGAGGTCAGGCACTGATGTTGGACAAGAAGGCCTGGCCCGCAATCTCCGCTCTAATTCATCCCAAAGGTGTTTTATCGGGTTGAGGTCAGGCCAGTCGAGTTCCTCCACACCAAACTCGCTAAATCTGTGTCTTTATGGACCTTGCTTTGTGCACTGGTGCACAATCATGTCGGAACAGTTAGGAGCCATCTCCAAATTGTTCCCACAAAGTTGGGAGCATGAAATTGTCCAAAATGTCTTGGTATGCTGAAGCTTTAAGAGTTCCTTTCACTGGAACTAAGGGGCCAAGCTCAACCCCTAAAAAAATTTCAATGATTTGGAGGGGTGTCCCAAAACTTTTGGCAATATAGTTTTATGGTGAAAATATGAAAACATGAACTATACAGTGAAATTCTGGTCATGTGGTGCTGATAAAGAAGTCGCCAGGCTTAAGACCATGTTCACATTAGCAAGAAACAGTACAGTAGATTACCGTTCGTTTTCTATAGATGTGTGTGGCACAAAGCCATGAGCTCGGTGATAATAGCATGGAGCAACGTGACGGAATGACAAGTAACATTTGAATGAAGAATTTCTGCATTAGGTGTGATGCAGTAAACTGAATTCTTGAGGGATTGTTAGTTAGCTCAGAAATGGGATAAATACTTATAAACATGGTTTAATCTTGCTTTCTCATTAAACATGTATAAAGACATTAGAAATAAAATGAAAGCTTAGAAGGAAGTAGCAGAGAGCAGAGATCATTAGCACCTCTGCTGAGTGTATATAGCTAGTATAGTTAGCTTGTTTTGCTCGTCTGTAAAGTGTAGCATGTAACACAAATAAAACAAACTGATTAGTGTGTTGTTTAATTTGTGTTTAACCATTTTAACCAGTATACTGGTGTTACAATGGAATGTAATAAACTTGTTTTTCCCTCTGAGGTGATGACCTTACACAGAAATTTAGTGGTTGAAGATAACTTTTTTGAAGAAAATGCTTATGAACAAGCACTTGCAGTAACTCAGAGAGCAGAAATGGGTTTGATGTCATCATTTACTCTGGAGATAGAAACATTTGCGTGTTTAAAAAAGTTTTTTGGTTTTTTTTTGGGGGCTTTTCTATGAATATATTGCCCACTAGTAGGCTAGGTACAAACAGAAATTCTTATGAAAAATACTTAAAGCCGTTAAAGTGTGTCTACTTTCAAAATGAGCCATTAACCTCAAATGCAGAGTGTGATATGATAAAGACATTCAATGCTGAACATGGAGACAACAAAACAGGTGCAATTCCCATTTTTTAGCCTCTGGATAAAAAGAGTTAGCTTTAGAAGTTTACATAGCTACTACTATTGTTCATTGAAACTAAAAAACATAAGGCAGTGCATGGCTAGAAGCGATAACAGTAGCCACAAGCAACACAAGCGACTTGTTGCCTGCTAACGTGAACATTGGATTGATTTGTGATCACGTTCATTAACCCAACATTGTGTTTCTATGGCTAACCTGTATGTTGTGTCTTCAGGCCTTGGTGGTGGACCAGCTGAGCATGAGAATGCTTTCTTCCTGCTGCAAGATGACTGACATTATGACAGAGGGCATCACAAGTACGTCCTTCTAATACATTACTATAACACGGTCACTTGTTATGCATATTATCCCACTGTAACAGCCAGAAAACTACTCTCAAGAATCTTTGAATTGATAAATGATACAGAATTAGAGCTTATCTCAATAATATCTTTGACCTTAAAGAATTTAAAGTTTTGTGCATGTCTTGTGCAAACCTGTTAAGTATGAGCTGTGGAACTGGAGAAATTATGTATTTCATTAAACTTCAAGATCCATTAATAGTGTGTTTCTTTAAAAACTGGGCTTCTCAGTACAGGGAAATGTCTTAACATCCTTGCCTGTATACATTGCCAAAAGTATTGGAGCAGGAAGGCAAGTTCCTTTTGCTTTATTTACTCATTTATTTGTTACACAGTGAAGATATTTTAGTATGAGAAATTATTTCTGAGAAACTTCATCATGCAGCAAGACAATGATCCAAAACACAACAAAGAACATCAGGAGGAAAAAAGTGGAAAGTTTTAGACTAGGCAAGTCAGTCACCAGTCTTTTACCCAACTAAGCAACATTTCTCCTCTTGGAGAAAGGATTACCCATTCAAAACAAACAATGCCTAAAAGAATTTGTTCTGCAAGCCTGGAAGAGCAACAAAAAACGAGAATGCTACAGTTTGGTGACGTCAGCATGACACCAGCATGAAACAATTATTGCTGCAAGGGATATGCAAGAAATTCCGTTCCAATACGTTTACTTAAAAAAGGTTTGGTCTGCCACCAAAGGTGCCATGTTCTAAATTGATTCACACATCTGGATTAAAAATATTAGGAAACGAACGCTATCGTTTCACATTTAAATAATGTCTTCAGCATATAGCAGAAACAACAGAATTGGCCTGGCAGTTCCAATACTTTTGGAGGGGATTGTAACTTTACAATACAGATTGCATTGCAAAGGGACTAGGTAGAAAAACTATAGTGGATGTATTATGTCATGCAGTATTTCTGTCATTTTCTCTTCATTGATTGCTCTGTATTTCTTCTTTTCTTCAGTTGTGGAGGACATAAACAAGCGGAGAGAGCCTCTACCCACATTAGAGGCCATTTATCTCATCACCCCTACGGAGAAGGTATGAGCCTTCTCTCTACATCAGCTAAAAGTTCTTACATCAGCAAGGCAGGACCATCATATAGAATTGAACTAAACAGTAGACATATCAAGCAGATGGTATAACACACACACACAGCTACACTATATCAGCCAGTCTTAAAAGCACTTCAGCTCTTGTCTATCTTTAGTCACTCAGCAGGAAGAAAGTCTGCTCACACAGCTCACACTGACCATATGTCACATGCTGTATGAAGTGCCACATCACCAAACACAGTATTGACTACACAAACAATCTCCGGTTCTGCATTACCACGGGTTACCATGGCTGCTATGGCAATATGCACACTCACGTCTTTACCCTTGACACTTATTTTGTTGTCTTTTTCCAGTCTGTGCAGACGCTCATCAATGACTTCAAGGATCCCCATTCGTCAAAATACAGAGCAGCTCATGTATTCTTCACTGATTGTGAGTGTCAGGGCTCAGTGCACAGTAAATTTACTATCTGAACACCTTTAGAAACAGCAAATAACAGTTTATGATATGGTATGGTTAAACAAGTAACGATTCAAACTGATTTCAATCAGTTCAGCAGCAATATGATTCATTTCATTTGATTCATTTCATTCTTATTGTTCAATATGTCTTCCACAACATTAGATGGAATAAAAGTGGATAAAAAATTTAATACTCTCTCTCTCCCTATCTTCCTAACACACACATATATGCACATATGTGATTTATGATATCAGCAACATCTTTTAACCATTTAAATTTTTACGATTCTAATTTTTTTTCTTCATAACCCTATTAATAATGTACATTTTCCAGAAACCAATTACTAATGAGGAGGGTTTCATTCATGCAGTGGAACCTTGGCCCTCTCTTACAAATTTTCACCTTAAGAATTTAAATTTGCCAAGAAATTTGCATCATGGGGGCACGGTGGCTTAGTGGTTAGCACGTTTGCCTCACACCTCCAGGGTTGGGGGTTCGATTCCTGCCTCCGCCTTGTGTGTGTGGAGTTTGTGCCTTGGGGGTTTCCTCCGGGTACTCCGGTTTCCTCCCCTGGTCCAAAGACATGCATGGTAGGTTGATTGGCATCTCTAAATTGTCCATAGTGTGTGATTGTGTGAGTGAATGAGAGTGTGTGTGTGTGTGTACCCTGCGATGGGTTGGCACTCCGTCCAGGGTGTATCCTGTCTTGATGCCCAATGACGCCTGAGATAGGCACAGGCTCCCCGTGACCCGAGAGTAGATCGGATAAGCGGTAGACAATGAATGAATGAATTTGCATCGTAATACGAAGCATATTCGGCGTACGAACATGCTTTCAGTCAGTGAAAGCTGTTTTGAAAGAGTCAACCCATGATACCAACATTTGCCTTCAGCATGCGTTCAAAAGCTAGGTGATTTTTCGGGCGTTTTTTTGTTGACAGATTGGTGTTGTGGGTGGTCTGTTTTATTTTTAGCCCAAGCTTGGTGGCACAACTTCCTGTGAGGACCCTTGACATGAAATGCTTGGCTTTGGGTCAGTTCTTTGTAAGCAGCCATACAGTTTACATATGCTTCGTATTGGTAATATTTTTGGGTGGCTGGAACAGATTATCTGCATTTACATTATTTCCTAATTTTCACCATACAAATTTTCGCTTGGGTGGCACGGTGGCTTAGTGGTTAGCATGTTTGCCTCACACCTCCAGTGTCCTGGGTTCGAGTCTTGCTCCCGCTCACTGTATTCTCCCCCGTGGGTGGGTCTCCTCCAGATGTTTCGGTTTCCTCCCACAGTCCAAAGACATGCTTCTAGGCTGATTGGATTCTCTAAATTGCCCATAGTGGTTGAATGAGTGTGTGTGTGCGCCCTGTGATGGATTGGCACTCCGTCCAGGGTGTATCCTGCCTTAATGCCCAGTGACACCTGAGATAGGCACAGGCTGCCTGTGACCCGATGATAGATCGGATAAGCGGTACAGACAATGGAACTGGACATTTTAACCTTAAGAACTCACCTCCAGAACGAATTAAATTCGTACGCCGAGGTTCCACTGTATTATGTTGTAGAGATACTGTTTTGTGGAATATGTGTTGTCATTTGTCACTACATGAAAATGGAACGCTGTAACTGAAATGTTGTGACTGACCTGCAGCTTGCCCAGATCCGCTATTCAATGAAGTGGTGAAGAGTCGTGCTGCAAAGTGCGTCAAGTCCTTGAATGAGATCAACATTGCCTTCTTGCCGTATGAGTCACAGGTGAGAAAAGATGAGGTAACACAGTACTACTAAAGAAGTAAATGGTAAACACTTTCCTCCATGCCTCCCAATTTAGTCACTCACAGTTCATCCCCAGTAAATACAGATGAGTTGGAAAGGCCTGATACCTACTAATGCATAACTACTAGTAATTACAGTAGTAGTAGCAGTGCTAGCAGTAGCAGTATTAATAGTAGTAATTGAAATAGAGGACATAATAGTAGTAGCAATACAAAAAAGCAACCAACATAAAAGCTGAAAAAGATCTAAATAAAATTTTCCATGATGGCCCTTATTTAATTCTAAAAAATAATTCTAAATAGGTTACTTATTTCGGTGCCTGTATTCATGAGTACAAAAAAACATTTACTCTTTCTGAAAAAAAGGTTATAAATTCTATATTTCTAATAGTAGTAGTAATAATAATGGTTGAAATAATAATATTGGTAGTATTAATAGAAGGAGAAGGAATAGTAGTAGTAGTCATCAGTCATTCCAGGATTTCGTGATTTAGCGATCACAGAAATGAACAGAAAATCTGGCAAAAAAAAAAATTAGCACAAACTTTCCACAGACTTAGGCCAAGACATGTCAT